>JAHWFP010250547.1:0-31258 GCA_023313725.1 Lithobius niger
TGAACGTGCCAGTTTGAAATTTGGCTCAACCCAACAGTCGTGCCGATGTAAACGAACAGCCAAAGAACAAGTGAATAAATAGCCCGAAGAAAACAAACTGTTATCGTAAGCCGTTTCTTCCATCTCAAGCAAAGTTCGTCGAAAATTAGCACCACAACGAACATTTTTGTTGTTGACTTTTGAATTTGCGGTGTTTCATCACTGTTTAAAATGTCTACGCTCGCCTCAAGAAAATTGCATTGTTGTCTCATTTGCCCAAGCCGATATGCCTCAGATGAATGGTAACTCTGAAATTTACTGTTAAACAACAGAAAAAGACTAAGTAACAGAAGGGGTAAAGACTTGGCATCATAAACGGAAAAGTTGGGGCGCAACCATAGCCTGTCATTGCATCTTTCCAGAAACGGGGGGTATGTTGCAATGCGAGTTGAATGGCTGTTCGATGTTGTCGCTCGGTATTTAGACATGGCGTGCGCCGGCCCGTTACGCTGTACATCAAGTTGCAACGCTGATTGCATTTTGAGGCGAATCGGCCCGTCTTGACAGTTTGGCCCTGTGCCACCGCCACGGCTATCCGCGGAAATGCCAAGATAATCGCGTGTTATGGGTCATTCCGGCTGTCTCGTTGCTTGCAATGGATTTGTCTGCTTGCAAACAGTTGGGGGGAAGGGGGGAGTCGGGGTGGCGGGAGAGTCAAAAGTGCGGTTGGCATTCCACCGACCAGTTGGTGAGGTCAGCTGGAAAATGTTCCAGTTCGCAGACTTTTACGTTTAAGTGTACTAATGTCGTACTAGAGTTGAAGTCTTGTTCTCTGTGTGATGGGATAGTCTTGATTGTGAAATGCGCACCATGTGTGCAATATTTTGTGGTCAGTTGTAGCATCGGGTATTATAGGCAAGCTGGGCGTGGTGTAGCCATTCGTATATTTGAGCACATGCTGCGAGTATTTTGTAACGGAAATCACTGCGTTTTCCAGACTTATACGCAAACATAATTTTGCAAGAGGAGAGGATATTAGTTTAGCAGGATAAAATAGTTTAACAGAGATAGCACGTTCTCACTACTCCAGCCTACACAAAGTTTGCAGCACTCTCGGACGTTAGTCGCTGTTGGTAATGCGCTGAGACCGTACAACAGCAGTAAGATCGAATTTTTGCGAATTTGACCGCGGCGTTTGTTGTAAAGGTAATTTTTAAAAATTGTTATCTAATGTTTCTAATTTTCTGAATACTGAACAAAATGTCGTGTCAATATTATGTACATTTTACTTGTATTATTTCACGTTAGTAACTGTAAAGGCACGTTTACGCAACCACTCGCTTTTGCATTCTCGCAACTAGAAGCTAGAAATCACCTCAAATTCCAACGTGGTGGCGGTTTTATGTCTGCCGCCTCGCAACGAAAACAGCAAATAACGTGAGTTCAGAAGCGTTTGGGAAAATTGTTTCGTCATGAGGAATTCTTTATATTATTGGCACTGATTATAAGACTGCAAGTATTTACTCAAACGATGTCCGATTTAGCTAATCCATTAGCGCTGTTACCATGACAATGTCACCTTTGCCATCGCGATTGAGTTCTAGCTGCGAGAATGCAAAGGCGAGTCGCTGCGTAAACGCGCCCTAACTCCTACTACATGTTTCAGCTGCTCTCCGCACCCGCACCCCCACCTCGTTCACAAATACTGAGTCGTCACTTAGATTCTGTGAACTGCTAATACCATTATCGAAATATTGAGAGTAAATCTAAAAATTAACACTTTGGTTTGGTCAGATGCCGTTTACAGCAACTATAGTTTTACATATAACAACTAGTTTCAATGCCTTTAGGACCATACATACGCTTCTGAAGACAGCTTAGTACCTTCAATGCACAGAAACCTCGACAGCACGTTCCGAAAGTGTCTGATGAGGGAAACGACGTCACCTTTAAGGTGGATTCCCACCGCCTTTTCCGTTTTGATTTCGAATCGGAATCGGAAAAGTTTAGGCAGTTGCTACGGCAACGACTCATCAGAGCATGCGCGAGACCTTTCCTTTTTCTTTTCCGATCCGAAAGTTGACTCCAACCTGGTTAGCTTTTTCCGAAACGAAACGAAACGAAAGCTTACCGGAAAGCCAGTCACAGCGCGCAGTTGCTCCCACGTGACACACTACTGCAGTCGATCGCCAGCCCAACAAAGATGGATGCCTGTTAAGCGACTGATATTTTAGTTGAGAAACACGAGGAGGTAACTTGCTTATCAGCTTAGAAAAACCGATTGTGTGATTAACAGAAAATCAGCTCGTGGCCTAGATACGCTGGCAGATCGTAGTCTGTTAGCTACCGCCAGAAACTGGGCCCAGGTCGCCGTTGAATATGTACGCACCTGGCGACGGAAGCTTCGTGCTAACTATAATTGTGACGATGACCACCCTCCAGAGTAGCCTCATTCAGGGGGCTTCGGCTGAACACACGCGACAGTCTACGACAATACCAAAATTTAAGACAATGTGGCTCGAGCCGCTCAAGACCACGGCACGAAACGTTTGGCGGTTGAGACTTGTAAATCAAAAAATGCTAATTATTAAATTACATACGGGCATTTGGATGAATATAGACAATGAAGTGGTCAACTGAGAAGCGCTCCTGCGACTCCGCCATGTGTAGTTTCGCGTGCTCAACGCATATTTGTAAGCTCCATTGTGGTTAGCTACTCGCGTGACAGGCTTGGATTTTTAATCGCGTTGTATGATTGGATGGTCGCTAACGCTTGCTTTCCGCGGTGGGAACCGTTTTGTTGTTTTAGGTAGACGTAAAATTTTTCCTTTCCGATTCCGAAATGAAAACGGAAAAGGCGGTGGGAATCCGCCTTTAGGCGCGACTGATAGCACCATTCAGAGTCAGTCGAAAACCCATCCAGAATCAGTTGATAAACTGTGCTACGCGCATGCTCACAATTCCGTAAAAATCAGCCTCCTTTTCGAGCTGCTGCAATTAGTTAGCTCCCATAATCCCTCAGTCGCATTCAAGATGATGTCACTTCCGTTGAACGGACATGTTTTGAATGAAAGGTGAAAAAAATAGGTTTACATATAGGAACATCTGCTACGAAATAAATGTGTACAGGCAAGGATTAAAGTAGTTCGTTGGACTTTGAACTCTCGTTGTGCGTGTGGAATGCTTTACTCTATCGAGTGTATTGTGTTTGGCGGTGCTAAACTGTGCGCAGCAGCGAAAGTTTCTTTTTTTTTTGCACATGGTGTTTTGGAAGAAGTTGATAGATTCAAACTAAAGTGTCCGCGGCCTATCTAGAGTTCGCCGCAGAACGAACACAGATAATCGATTGTACGTTTTTGGTAGCAGAGTGCCTTGTTGATATCCAAGATGGTTAAAAAAAAAAACAATGGCGGCCGTCGATTAAAGCAGCGCCCTCCAGGAAGACTTAGCCGCTCATAAAATACTTGCAGGACTCAAGATAACAATAAGAGCCGTATTCCAGAAAGCCACTCAAGATCCAAGTTGTGCTAACGGTGAGTGTAAGGGTTAAAACGCATCTGTAGAAACACCCTCATGTTAGGACACTAACATTCGCTTTTGTGGCTGTAATAAAATTGTTGACCCTTACCTTAGCTGTTTGCACTCATATTTGCCCTCTCACACTATTACTTGAGAAGATTTCTGGAGCACGGTTGTAAGATAGGTTTAAGGTACTTTGTAAGCTGCCTTACATTCTGACGTTCAGTATGGCTTTGAGCGAATGATGGCGTGGTGAGGTACGGCCAGAAAATATAAAAAAAAGCACCAAGAAACTATAAATAACTTTTCATTTTTCTCCCTCCCTTCAGCAACACAATCACTGCTGGTCCTAAACGAATTGTATATCATTTTTTATTTTGGTTGCGATTTCAAAAACTCTTTACAAAAAGTGACAACAAAAAAAAGTATTGTGGCTGGCTGACTGAGTGAATGGCCGTCGTTGCAAGAGTTTATTACAAGTCAAAACTCGTCACGCTGAGTCACAAACGACTTGTTCAATAGCGGCATTAAACGAGGGTGGGGGTGAGGAAAAATACACACACACAAAAACAGCTTTCGGCCCAAAACTATCATAATGTCCCTGATGTAGTGAAAAAAAGAAAAAAAAGAAAACAGAAAGCCAACACCAATCTAGATTAGGCTTACCATAAACATTTATCATCGTCCGAAATGTCCATTCGAGCTATCTCTCATCTTTGGTCGAGTGTTGAGTAATAACTTCGGACAGGATTTTTTTTATATATTTTTTTATATTTTTATTTTCGAAAACGCAGTTTCAGGCAAGTCTAGTCTATCAGTTAATGCTATCGTTAGGAGGTGGTTGCTATCGTCTGGCGTCCTTTGTCCGTTTTCCCCCTCATTTGACACCCCCAGGGCATTTGCAGGCCACTCGGCCAGTCCCCTCAAACTAAGATAATCATCTTTAAAAATCGCCCATAACTCCCCCTCTCTCTCTCGTCCAAAATGAGAGGAGGCGGTGAATTTTAATCCAATTTAACCCTAACTACCCATTTTAACCCCATAAGCCACCACGTCCAGCCTCCTGCTGGCGTGATGCAACAACCGTTGTTGATGATGTTGTTATCTAACTTTGTGGGGCGAAAGCAAAGTTGTAAACTGGGGTGGGAGACGAGGCATGCAAATGGACAGGTGAGCTGTAGGGAACTCCCAGTAGGTTTCGAACAAGGTTACACACGAACAATTCAAGGACTTTTTTTCAAAACAAAAAAATTTTTTCAAGAACTTTTCCAAGACTAAGGCCACGAAAAAGAAAATAACATTGTTTCTTGTTGCTGGAAAATTTACTACACCTGTGAATTTTTGCATTTATGCTCTCATTGCGCATCGTTCGAGGAACTAATACAAAAATCAGCAGGTTATGTATGTTTTCCTTCGGCAAAAGAAACAATTTTCAGCCGGCCTGCCAAGAGGGCCGGCAAAATACTGTTTCTTCGTGCCGGTAGGAAAACATAGATAACCTGTTAATTTTTGCATTAGTTCCTCGAACGTTGCGTAATGAGAGCATAAATCCAAAAATTCACAGGTATAGTGTATTTTCCTTTGCAAAAGAAACAAATTTCAGCTGGCTTTCATGGGGGCCGGCAAATTTACGTTTCTCATAAACGTCCGCGTCAATAATTACGGGCCATGTCACTCCTTTTCATTGTTAAATTAATAAATACATAAAAAATTCTCCCCGTAAAAAATTACGAAAAAATGTACTTTTTTTTTCACTTTTCTAGGGTATTAAACGTGCCGGTCTGTAGCTAACAGCCTGTTTTCCAGCACTACGCTGGCTGTAGACAAACGATAGATCAGACAAAGACTGCCCACCAATAACACCACATGTGTTTGTTAACTTGGCTAATGCTGCAAAGTCCCAAATATAATAGCGATCTTCATTTTTATTGACTACGTTAAAAAAAGGTTTAACGAGCGTTAACCACTCCTGGTCATCTGCCCGAAGCCCTAAGTCCCTATATCTGCAACAGCCAGATTCCTATTGGCTACGTTAACTACCTGTTAACAATGCAAGGAAAGTAACAAATTACTAATAATCTAGACAAACGCTAGTGTGTCGCGCCAACATCACAACAAACATCACATCTATTCAATTGTCGAGGTTGTAAACCATTGTAGCGCGACGCCATAGCGTCAGTGTCTTATATCTTGAAGCATAGTTGGGCACATTTCAGGTACTTGGGGAAAAATAATAATGCGGTACAAAAGCTTAAATTTTGTTGAAATCGACAGCATTGACCCACCTGACAAAAATTAACTCGTGTAGGAATGCCATCTAAGCTGCTTTCAATGCAAAATCTGACCCTCAGTAACGTTGCAAATGTGTTACTACTAGTTACTACCTAGCTAACTAGCTAGCGCTCATCCCCATGTTAAATCCCATAGGGTGATTATTCATCGATTCCGAGATAACAGAAGGCTTCCAGCTATGAAACTGGATGAATGGGTGCAGTACAATACGAACTGCGTACCTTTTATGGTTTGGAGCCTGGGGGCGTAACGGGGATGGTGTGGGAGGCACGTAAGTACGAAAATATTGTTATAACCATTGTTGGTATTGTCGGTATCGTCTCTCATTGAACCGCCAAAGTTCGGACAATGAGAACGTGTATACTGATTTAATTTGATTTGATTTACATGGGCTTGACCCCTCACGCTGTGCTCTACCTTACAAGTACTGACGTACGTGCCTAGATACAAACTAGTGTATCACGATAAATCTAAACAATGTTTTGCAAAGAAATTGTATTCACGTCCAATTCACGAAAAATAAGATAAGTGTAAAAACAAAGCAAAATAAACAAAGCCAAAAACTGGTAATGAGGCCACCAAGTTGAGAGTGGTTTGGCCCTTCAAAGGAGTGATATCAACACACCAAAACTAACTAAATAAAACAAATTATAACAAAATTAAAACCAAACCAAAATCCTTTAAAGAGGTGACTAAGTTGAGAATGGTTCGTTTTATAGGCAAAAGGTAGTAGCAAATTGTTGAAAACCAATTTTTTGTTGACGTGGCACTTAATTACACATCTGCACGACAGTGGAGTTGAATCAATACACACAAAAAAAGGAGTGATATCATATCAAAAACCAAAACTGGTAAATAGGGCCGCCAAGTTCCGAATGGTTCGGCCCTTCAAAGGAGTGATATTAACACACCAAAACATTCGCCACTTAATCGCACCGAATAATACTTTAGACGTTAAATGAAAACTTGAACATTGCTACCGAAAGTAGCATGTTCTAGTTTTCATTTAACCTTCGAACTATTAAGCGGTGCGAATAACTTGGCGAATATTTTGGTGTGTTGATATCACTCCTTTGAAGGGCCGAACCATTTGGATCTTGGAGGCCCCTTTTACCAGTTTTGGTTTTTGATATGATTATAATAACTAGTAATACTTATAATAACTAGGTAATAATTAAAATTTGTATCCGGGCGCACGACTTAGGGTCGAGGCCCGGTTATAAACAAAATTGAAATTGAAAGCCACATATCTTTACTTTAGTTTATTGAGCCTATAGGTCATTACATCCATTTGCTCAAATATACGCTAATCTAACCTAACATATCTTGCAGTTTAGTAAACACAAAAATACAAAAATGAACTGATTTCGTGATTTGAATCTTTTTTTTTTATGGCATCATCATTAATTTTTTCTAGCGTACACCATTTTATTCGATGTTGGGTCCACAGTTTACACACTAAATCTTTAAAAATTCGGACATGTTTTATGCCTGAGAAAAATTAGGTTTCAAATAGACATTTTTCACATAATTTCGTCTCATTTTTAGGGAAACTCCACAAAAGGGGAAAAAATGATAAATTTTTCCCATACCCACGAAAAAATAATATCGCACCGCATCAGATTTTGAGAGGTTAAAAAAAATAACTTGGGAATAAATTGGGTTAATAAAATGGGTTTAACTTGGAAAAAGAGCGTGGTGTCTGACATCACGACTTTAAACTGCAAAAACGCTTGGTGGTAATCCTTAACTAGTTTTGTTTTGCGGAAATTAATATTTACGCACAAGTGCAAATTGTCTAAAGAATGAGAAAAAGTACATTTTTTAAAATTTAAATTTCTTGGAGCTGATAAAGATAGCTTCAGCCAAATTCCAGTTTTTTGTACCTTGTCATTATTTTTACCCACGTCCCCGACCACGCCAAGCTCTTGTTCACTTGCAGATACAAGATACTGAACGCCACGTTGTCTTGTTGTTTTTACTTTATTGCTTACAACGATCGTTTCTTCTATCTTCCCCCTAACAGTCACGGGTTGACTTCAAAGTAATTTCATTTTAAAGTATCTTAGGAAAGACATTCACGAGATTCCGACCAAGGTCCTGTTATTTATCTTTATAATAATATTGGAGGCCGGCTAAAAGGAAGGCTACAAGGAAGGCTACAAGGAAGGCTACAAGGAAGGCTACAAGGAAAAGGAAAGGCTGAAAGGAAAACCACTTCTCCCCTCCTCGCGCCCGCATTGAAAATGCACTCTCCCACTCTACCTGCATGGAAACAGGAAGCAGGCATGAGTGGTCGATCAACTCAATAAAGGTTCAATCTGACAAGTCGTCGGGTCGAACAATCACTTCTCCCCTCCTCGCGCCCACATTGCCAATGCGCTTTCCCATTCTGCCTGGATGCAAACAGGAGGCAAGCATGAGTGGCCGATCAATCTGACAAGTCGTCGGGAAGAGTGCCGGGAAAATGTTCCGGAAAATGTGTCCGTAAACTTAATTCATGATCGGCCCCGTGCATAGCACGGGCTTCCTCTAGTTTATTATAAATAAGTACAGATGCGATCCTATTTCCGTTGCCTTTTGGAGTTAATTGTGTGAATGGGTGAGTGGTAGGGCCTTTGGTGTGTTGTATGGCATTTAAGTCCAGAAAGCAACGAAAATAGGATTACATTTGTATTTATTTATCATTCGCATGCAATTATTTTTACTTTTTTAATCTTATGGTAATATGGAAGTTTCAAGAACATTCGCCACGGTCATAAAATTTGCGACCGAAAATTACGGGGCGGTTCTAAATAAATCACGCCGCAAACAAAATTATCCCGGAGTTTTACGTTGCCTCACGTACACCTACACCAACGACGACCGTTATTTTTAGAAACTCGATGGTGTAACCTAAGATCTTGGCGATATATCTCCATTAATTTCGATTGTTATGCAAGTTACGTTCTTTGGCCATTTATCAGCCGGCCTAATTTGCGACGTGCGATGTGTTAACACGCGCATAAAAAGGCACTCCCGTCATTGGTCAATGGCAAAGCGTGCGGCGTTGCGTTGCATCCGTTCTCCGTTGGCAGATGGCGCCACGATCAGGTTTCAGAGGGAGCAGCTGCAGCGCGCGCTCGATACAAAAGAGAACGCACGCACCGACCAAAACATGACGGCTTCTGTCGGCGTTCTCACGAAACTGACTTTGGAGTTTGAAAAAAAAATTAAAGAAGTTGATGTGTGTTCCGGGTTGAAACTAAAATTATTTTAATTGCGTTCATGATTTTGATGATTTTTCTTCTGTGTAATCCCTGTTTATTCCTATCGTCTGTTGTCTGTTGGCAACTTAAAGTGGCACTCTCACCGATAAAAAGTCTGCAGAATCTGACAATATCTAGCGCTGTCTACTACTATCTAGCACTTGCTTGCACCAAGCGAAGAAATGCACAACGCAATTTCTTTTAACGAAACGAACAAGCCAACGACCTCCTTAATTATTGAGTGAAAATTTCATACGTCCTCGTGCACCTGACAGCAAGCTGTAAAGGTTAACAATATCACTTCCGCTAGATGGCGCCATGGTATATTCGTTCGCGTTTCAATCGGTGATAGTGCCACTTTAAAGGTGCTTACCAAGAGTTGAATAAGGAATAGTGAATATTGTGGATTATTTTTCCTTACACACTAAGGAATACGTTTTAGAAAGCAGTAGTACGTTGGCACCCCCACTGGATGGCGACACTTGTGATTAGGCCTGTAGTGGAGTAATTAGGCCCAAAATTGCTTGGCCAGTTTGGTCACGAATCCTGTTGGGGGACATTGACAAACTGGAATCGATCCAGTTGCATACTTACTAAGAAGTTACCTGGCATATGGGACTTGCCCTACGACACCAGGTTGTCCCACGTTGGACTCGAGTCTTTGATGTTATGTGCCTTTTTTCAGGATGAATTAAAAAATGGTTGAACTGTCAAAGTTTTGAAACGTTGTGGATTTCAGTTTTAGAACAGTGGCATGGTGCCAGAAGGAGAGAGGATCAATTTTGCTAGGCAATTCTCCTCGGAAGTTTGCAGGGTCCTTTACATCCCACAATCGACATGAGCACGACGCATCACAGGGACCTTCTCTTCCAGAAAATGCCTGGAGTGGTTGAGATAAAGAGTCGATCTCGGGACCTCTGGCATACAAGATAGTTGTGATAACCATCAGGTCACCTGGCCCCAACCGCTAGGCAGAGATACATTTATTACTATAATTATTGTTATTTTTCGTCCTCAGTGAGCATTCAATAACTCTCTCTTTAATTTTGCCGCCAATATATTGTCCCGAAGCCGGAACAAAGTAATGAAGCTAAACACGGAACGATGAAACCATCCACAGTTCTCTGCAACAATTTCTAAAGTATTTTACGGAGTTCACAAATACTCACTCGTTCGACTGTTACTTTGTAAGCTGTCATCTTTAAGATTCAATTAAAGATGACTGTCAGCTTACAACGTAACAGACGATGGTGAGAAAAAGGAGGAGATTTTGGAACAGTGGTCACGTCGAACGAGTGAGTATTTGTGAACTCCGTAAAATACTTTAGAAATTGTTGCAGAGAACTGTGGATGGTTTCATCGTTCCGTGTTTACCTTCATTACTTTGTTATAGAGCAGCGTCATGTGACGTCAATTTGGCTACGAGACACCATTTGGAGGTAATAGCTGCAAGGTGCACTAGATTAAAATGTAACGGGAAAAACGGCACTTCTAGTCAAGACAGTGCTTTGAGAGCGGATTCCTTAGGCTTAAAAGAGCGTTGTTTTCTCCAAGAAAAATCGCGCGTTATAGGCTTAAGAAATCCAGTCTAATAGCATTAGCTTCAATAAGACGATCTTCCTTCGTTCCTCCAGTGCTCCTTGCAGCTAACGCAGTTACTGACTCCACCATAGAATTATACACAATAATACTACCTCGTGTCACTGCCCTATAGAGCAGTGACATTTGCTGCCATATTGGCACCAGATTGGCACCAGTATGGGTTTTGGAGGGCATAACTACAAGGTGCACTACATAAAAATAGAGTGAAAAACAACGGAAGAGCGAATTTCTTAGGCTTAAAATCTCGTCGTTTTCTCCAACAACAAAAATCGCGCGTTTTAGGTCTAAGAAATCACTTTTCACAGCATCGGCTTCAGTATGACGCCCTTCTGTTTCTCTCCGCAGTGCCCCTTGCAGCTAACCCATTAAGGCTCCAGCATAGAATTATATACAATAATACTACGTCGTGTCACTGCTCTATACGGTGCCCGTCTAAGGGCGCGTTTATGCACCGACTCGCATTTGCATTCTCGCAGCTAGAATTTCATCGCGATGACAAAGGTGTCGTTGCCACGCTACCTGGATTAGCTAATTCCGACATCGTTTGAGTGAATGCTTGCAGTCTTATAGTCTGTGACAATAACATAAAGAACTCCTCCTGACGAAACGATATTCCCAGTTTCTTCTGAACTCTCATATTGAATGTTTTCGTTGCGAGCCGGCAGAGCTAAAACCGCCGCCATCTTGAAGTTTCAGATGATTTCTAGCTTCCAGCTGCGAGAATGCAAGGGCGAGTCGTTGCATAAACGCGCCCTAACAGTACTCTGTATGGTGCGAGAGCTTTATGTCTAGCTCTATCCATTCTAGTGTTGTGAAGCAGGTTTGTTGACACCCCCTCTCCACCAGAAGCGGATTTGCAAAACAGAAATATGGTGTGCGATTAACTTCAAACTTCTGGCCATATTAAATGGATTGACGTATAAGGCGCAAGGCGTAATATTGAAACTAATTTTACACCATACTCGTGTTTCGCTAAGTCTGTCGATAAACGGGGTTGGAATGAGGAACCGCCTAAAATGAATGCCGAAAAAAATCTTATGACGGAAGTTTCTAAATTTAGAGCACACTAACCAAAAGCATACACAAGGCCCGCAAACTCAAAAAAAAAAAAACTCTTAAAAGACGCAGACGGTAATTGAGTTGGCGGTTTGAGTCAGGCAAGCGCCATTTTGAAGGGTTGGTTACGTGACCACGTGTCGCGTTCATTGTCGCCCGTTTCCGCTGGCCAGGCTCGTCTTTCCCATTGGTTATTGCAATGGATGACTGATCGGGGTGCGAACCCAACGCCTCTGTCGGCCACAAAAGGCGACGCTGCCGTGACCAAAGCCATTGACTGAACTGAACTGACTGGCTATAGGGGACGAAGCATCTGCGATAGCCAGATAAGACAGGAACCGGAAGTGATGTCATGGCTTATCTGCCATCTCATGGCAAGTGGGCGCACGTTCTCTTTGAATGGCAAACCCTCTTGGTGTTGAGTCAGGTTGCGAAACAAATTATTTTAGTTAAAGCAGTTTTGGACTGATGAGTGGGATCGCTGTTACAACACAGCAGATGGAGGAAAAAATGCCGTGGTGAAACCCGGCTGCCGACAGATCAAGGCGTTTGGGAGTGAGCCCGAAGTGTAGATTAACTTCGTTGCGATTGGTTTAAAAAATAATAATAATTAGCTTCGCACGTGTGAATTAAATCAATTAGCCCCCTCTTCCCCCCCCCCAAAAAAAAATAAGGAGAAAACATAATAATAGTAGTACCAGTGAATCACAATTCTCAAAAGTAAAAATAATAAAGGCACCGTCGTAGCATCCGCAAAGGATGTTTAATCACTTATGTTCTTACTACAGTTTCATTTCTCTTCTCAGAAGATCCACAAAAAAAAAGGCCGTCTCGTCACAGACAAGAAATGTTAACTAAAATACAACAGCACGGGAACCAAGAAGGGTTGTTGGGCAAGTGCCTCCTTCTGTTAATTACAAACGGCAAACTTATGAAACTGGCAATGTTTTCGAAGTCTATAAACAGACGGCAACGCGTAGTACGCAAGGTAGTTTAATGGTTAGCACGACAATTAGCGTAACAGCCAAGGTAGCCTAATGGTTAGCACGACCATTAGCCTGATGGGCAAGGTAGCAAAGGGGCACATAAGAGGTACCGCTGGCATTTTCGGGATGATAAGGACCATGTGATCAGAGACGTCAGGAAGGATAAAAATTGGAGGGGTGTAAACCAGAAATTTACCGACATGATTTTCCATCTAGCCAAAGAATTATGTAATTTTTCCGACTGATTTGTCGACTGGCCAAAATTATGTAATTTTACAGACTGATTTGCCGACTGGCCAAAAATTATGTAATTTTACAGACTGATTTGCCGACTGGCCAAAAATTATGTAATTTTGCCGGCTGATTGGCCAACTGGCCAAACATTGGGGGAGGGGGGAGGGGTGACACCCCGGACCCCCCCCCCCATAAAACCATAAAAACGTCTCTGCATGTGATGCCTGGTTCTCATGTCGATTGTGGCATGTGAAAGATCCCTATGAATTTCCTATTGGATTTAGATCAACTGTTCCTCTCCTTCTGCCGCCATGGCTTCGGCTGGGAGTGTAAGAAACATCCAAGGCGTAATAACATCAACTCGTTGATTTGATGTTTTCTGAGTGTGTTGGAACGTAGGCTGCTGAAACGGCGGTTTATTAATTTGGTAAAACCCGAAGTTCAATGCGTTGCTGGCATCTGTGCTTCGCATTCACGCTCGTGAAATTGATGTCTGCCTAAACAGCGCTCGTGACTTTGTAGGTACTAAAAAGATTATCGATAATTTACGTAGTTCTTATATGTGACAATTCGGTCTCTTGGGTGGCGGAATAATCCCTATCAGGGAGACTCCCAATGAAATTCTTTAATTTTCCTGGGAAGTTTGTGTAGGTTGACGCTGTCGGGTTTGGTCGAGATTAGAGTTTAGGCAGCTGTGGCGTTTGGATAAAATAAGACCTAGGACATAAAATGTCCGCGGGAATGTCAAAATCACATATATTGATGCAGAGAGCCCACTTTAACTTCTCTTTTGATGGAAGCGCCCGCTGGCGGCGACGGAAGAAAGCATCTTGAAGTCTGTGTCAAAATAGCCCAAACTCGCTGCGACGCTAAATGGGAGGTTGTCAACAATGGAAAAACGATATTTCAAGTCGTTGCAAGCGGCGTCGTTTGGCAAAACCGCTCAATACATTTTCTGAAAGTAGGAGCAATGCACGCGCTGCGTGGATTATCGATTGGAAACGTCACTCATTCAAATATTCAAGGAAAAGCCGGACGTGACGTCAAAACGTAAAACTAATGTAGAGTGACTTGAAAGTAATTGTCACAAATCAGTTTTTTCTTTCTTTAATGTGGCGTACAGTCGGTTCAGCGTCACAAGGTCAGGAAGAGCGGCAGTAGGGAAAGGTAGTGCAGCCACCCTTTCCTATTTGAGATATTATGACGAGAAACGTCAGAGAAGGAACAGGAAGAAAAAAGGTTGATCCGGCAACAACGAGAACTTTTAAACTCATAATTTAAGATAAAATAAAATAATAGTCTTATATCTAACAAAAACGTCATTATCTAACAAAAACGTCAATTGTTCGTAAAAGAAGGGTTATCTGATTGAAATTTCACTTTACTTTTTAAAATGTACCGGATAAAAACTCGTGCTTTATAACTGAAATGAGCAAATAAATAATTAAGAAAGTTGCATCGGTTTAAGTGTTGTTGTGTTTTACTAATTAAATTATTCTTAAAGTACAACAGCACCTAAACAGATCCAACTTTCTCATACCGTTGTACATTTGATTATTTCAGTTAAAAAATCACCAATTTTTATCCGTGTACATTTGAACAAGTAAAGTGACACTTCAATCATATAACCCTTCTTTTACGGTACACTTGACGTTTTTGTTTGTAATCCGTGTACCTTAGCTACAATAGTTCACGTCCTTGACAATTGAATTGTTGTGATGCTTGTTGGCTAATTTGGCACGGGTGAATAATTGTTGGCAGTAATTTCTTTTTCTTTTGCGAAGGTGTGAACGCGCGCGCATGTAGTGATTGTTGCTGCCTATTCTGGGCTTCGGGAAGATGACAAAGAGGTTCGTTAAACCCTTTGAACCTTGGAATCAATTCAGCTTTGTTCTGAAAGCCTGCATCAACGAAATAAATATGTCATTCTATCGTTTCTAGCTGCCAATTTCGAAACCTAGCTTAGTTTAAACTACACGCCTTTAGCTGAAACACGGATTCTTTCAAAGGATTTTAGCGAGCGTTAACCGCACCCGGTCATCTGCCCGACGAAGCCCTAAGGCCTATGTCTGCAACACCCGGAATGGATTCCCAGGAGGTCACCCACCCAAGTACCAATCGGGGCCAATGCTGTTTAACTTCGCTGGTCTGACGAGAACCGGTATTTCCAGCACTGCAAGGCCGCAGACCCATCAACAATCAACTGTTTACCAAAGACATAACACGTGCACGAAGGATGGGTCTGGCGTTTGCTGAGTGGCATTGTTCCCTAATTACAATGGTTAAAACAACATAAAACAACAAAACTGATCGTTCAGGATGCCGTAACTCCGGAATGGCTCAACCAAGTGAAAAAGTGGTCTCTGGGGTGAAGATCCAGGAAATTTCTGGCTTAGATCATACTTCAGATTTTAGGTAGGTGCAGTAGTTTTTTCTGAAACGGTGGCAGAACAAGAAGAAGAAGAACAACAACAAGTGGACAGTTTTAAAATTTACGTTTGGCTCCCACTTTTACTCTTGTACAGAATTGCATAATTTTTGGAATAAATATACATTCTATACTTATCTACTATCTGGCCAAGTTCGGTCGGGAAGTACTGAATAGAAACGGAGGTATCAATTGTTTTAATTTTGCTGGAGTGGGGACTTCAACCATATACATTTCGTATACGCCGTAGCATAGACCAGGGGCTATGTCGCTTGGACTGAACCATAGGTGAGGATAGCAGTCATTGTGAAAACCAGTCCAAAGGCAGAATATTAATGCGATGGGGCGTGTATGTTTATGCTTTTCACGGTATCAGTGAAAAACGAAGTGCATGCTCATTTTTGATATGCTAACAATGAAAAAAGGACGAGGAAGTTTATTCTTTCCACGGCAGCAATGAATAAAGGGCAAACGGCTGGTAATGTGAAGGGTAATGTCCATTAGTCGTAATAATCAGTTAGAATCGAAACAGTACGACATGTTTTATTGTCGGAAACCTTTGGGCAATCAAGCTGTGCATAACAACAAAAACAAACGCCACTGCGACAACAAACTGGACAGTGTGACAACATCGCGTCCTACTATAGTTTGTTCCACATTGTGTTTGCAGGAAAGTAACCGTATGATACCATGTTTCCGTACACTATGAGTGCAAAAAACATGTGGATGGCACACTTGTAAACTCTAGCTAGTTAGTAGTTACGAGTGGGATATTTACCCATATTTTGCACTCGTAGTGGAACGAAACATAGCATCATACAGTCAGTTTCCTGTAAACATAATGTGGAGCAAGTTATAGACCGGCGGCGAAACCACCTATAGTTGGAAATAAAATCAACGAGCAGAAATCGTACAAATCGTAACACTGACACGCTCCTGTATCTCGTACCACTAAAGGATAAGACATTCATTTCGTTTAGATGGCCGAACACTGTCCTTCTCTGCAGTCCCCGATGCTACGATAGGCGTCTGTTTATAAGTTACAACTTAATAAGTACACGTAACATTATCGCTATACAGCTTACAAAAGTTGTGTAGTCGGTGATATGTTTGTTTTTAATTAAAATACGGAACTGACGCTACTGATACTACTACTTAATTAATCACAGGCTTCGAAGTCAATCTATTATTGGCGAACGTAGGGGTATTCGTTTTTCTGCATCCGCAAGAATGTAGAAACAATTTTTCGTTTAACATTCGTAACAACGTAAATATACACTCGTATTAAGCATTTATACTGTGAGTAAGCATTCCTTCCTTCATTCAAACCGTTGCCTGAATCCTGTTGTCTCTCCATATGCAAAAAAAACAGTAACGGATATAAATTATTTTGCGTTTTTGGAACCTCAGGGAGTCTGCCCCTAAACGAGAATTAATTACCCAAGTCAACAATTTTGTAAGTGGTTGTTGTAACGTGCACGCCCAAGTCACAAGTCAAACGAAAGTAATGTGGGGGAAGCTACACATTAATCTTTGCATGTAATGTGTGCGCTTGTATACGTGTGTGTGCGTTGCATTCAAGATGGCGACAAAAATGACTAATAGTTGTATCAGCTAAAGTTGCTTACGCAAACACACACACACGTGCAACACCTTGCCTCGCCACGATAACTGGCTTAATGGCTCCGCCGATTGGTTGACGAATGAAGCGCGTGGTGTGTCAGGAACCGCAAGCAAACACTCTGAACCGTCTGCTCGAAAGCCGCAAGCGACAAACAGTCGTCAGGAAATCACGTGACAGGTTAATCGCGCTCTACGACGACTCTGCCATTGGGTCGGTCTGCTGGTTGCAGAGATATGGAGTCGTTCACAATTGACTTCATTAATTCCTGGCAGTTTAGCGTAATTACGTCGACTCTCGGGTTTAAGAGTAGCATTTTTTTTTCAATAGCGACGCAACTGGTGGGAAAAGTCAAGGGTATTTTTTCTCCAGAGAATTTTTCCTCTCCTACCAAAAGAAAAAAAAAATGGCGAACGAACAGGAACATCAAGTAGACTAAGACATTTATCTGGGCACGTAATTACACTGTAAAACTACAACAAAAAGAATAAATTTCTTGGCTTTTCTGTAGTTCAAGAAAAGGTCCCCCTTCGCCCGAATTTGCACGCATGAAAACCAAAAAAAAAAAAAAAACGCAAGTAAATATACTTATGAACACAAGCAAGCACGCCCGCAGAACATCAAGTGGAAGGGGGGTCTCGTAACATTTTTTGAAGACTTTTTGGGGCAATTCATTTTTGGGACATCCCTTATTTTGTTTAATTAGTGTTACGGATCCTTGAAAAGCCTTCTTTTAGGGATTTTTGTTTTTGCTTGTATGTATTTTCTTAACGGTTCTGTCTATCAAAGGGCAAAAAGCCAAAGAAGAAAAAAAGGGGAGGGGGAAGGGGCAAGGGGTGGGCGGGGCGGGGGGGGGGGCTTCAGCCCCAATGTAGGGGCGCCCTTGAACACAAGCTACTGTTCATGTATGGGTGGAAATGAAGTTCTATGATTTGTTTACCGTTTCTAGAACCAAAAATGGCGCTAACTCCAAAATGGCTCTACATCCAAAATGGCTATTTAAAATGGCGTCCAAAACACGGTTTTCGGCCTTTAATTTGAAAACTATTTATCGGCTTGAAAAAAAGAAACTGCTCTCGGAATTCCCTACTTATTTTTGCATTGGCATTGCGTTACTGTTAACTTCTGCTGAAGATTCTGAGCCGCATATAGTTAGAAATTTAATATCGAGATGGCCTGCAAGGAACATCAGAGGCTACCGTTCCGTGTTCAAATGATCCTCACATCTCTCCTGAAATTTCTCATCACGGTACATTCCTAATATTCATATGGAAAAAAATTTGTTTGTCAACCAGAGTTTTTTCACTTGTCGCTCTCCAGATCATTACGATCGTTGTGCGAAATAGGTCACTTCGTTTGTTGTGGAATCTTGTTACAATGGGGAGAAGGTTGTTGAATACTGTATATTGAATATCGCCATTTTGGGGATCAGACGTTCATGACGTTTTTCAGGGGCAGATGACCTTAGAAGTTACGAACAAGGAAGGAAGTCATCAAGACTCGCGCACATCCGGTCAAGGTTTGTTTACATGCAGTCTACAAGAGTCTAGAAATTTCCAGAGACCGATTCCGGAAACGGTTGTAACCAGGAACCATAACAACTGGGTTGTTATCCAAGCAACCTTGGCTCCAAGACTTACTACTTCGGGCCGATAGCCAGACGGCACTTCGCCCCTTTTGATTCTCCTGTAAATAGAATTTAATTTGTAGGAATGCAGTGTAGGTAACAACCCATAATCAGACAGTTGTTGTTATGTTTTTGTTAACGAAACCCTTAACGATTCACGTACGATAAATTTAATACCGCTAACAAATGTAAATTTGTAAATACAGCACAACTTAATAATAGCGTTGCTTGCTGTTGAGGGAATTAAAATAACGCGTATTTCCGAAACAAGACTTTATAAACAGTATTTAATTTGTTGAACAACTTTACATATTTACGACAATTTAAATTCGAACTAATAACGCCAAAAGAGTGCCGGCTGGCAGGATGGCTTTTAAAGAAAGAAGTCAAGTCACAGGGCCTTTGCAACCTGTTAAATATTAAAACGCTTTTGTAATAGGGAACCAGCTGCTACTGCATCCATTCTCCACCTCTGAACCTTCTTAGAATATTCCCGATCCTTGAGTCACAAACAGCGCATGTGCAAAGTTTAACTGGACTTCCTTTAAAAGATACTACAGGGCAAGGTCGAGTGGAACGATAGTATTTAGGAAGGTTGGTCATTCCCTAGTCCATTAAGTCGTCCCCCCCCCCCAATATTTCGTGTGACGTCACTGGATCCGGTCTGTTTTGACGTGTACGCCTGTGCGTAAGCTGTTAAGCTGCATTGTGACGTCAGTGGCGGCAGCAAAATCAACAGCCAATGGAAAAGCAATATGCAATAAAGTTCGGAATAGACCCCCCCCCCTGTACAGGACCAGCTGCGCATGAAGCTTCTTTACAGTCACTTGATACAACCCAAAATAGCAATATTCTTTATTACACATCTCGACAACTATATATAGGGTGTATCAGAAGTCTCGTCACAACTTCAATAACTTGTCCAACTAAGAAAATTAGACTTTGATAATCGTCACTGACAAAAGCAACGAATGCTTTGATGGAATATGCATTCCCGGGGCCCATTTTATTTTTTTTTTTGGGGGGGGGACCTCCTTACAATTTCCTTACAATGGGAAGAGGGGTAGAGTGTTATATGATTCAAAAGAACCAAAAGAAGAAGAAAGAAGAAAATGAGAACGTCTCCACAAACCGATTTGTAATCAGTGTTCGCAAACTTAAATGGTGGCCCCCCAGAATCTTGTTTTACTCGGTTGGTTATTCTCGTGAGTGTTTGTGCTCGGGAATCCCGGGAATCCGTCAGTGTGTGCGTTCCTTTCGTGAATGACGATTTCCAAAGTTGCAGTTTCCTACAACAGTTAACAAAAGATTATTGGTGTGGGTTCAGACGTTTGCAACGCCCTATACCACGCGCCAAGGCTGTTTGCTGTGACGTGCACATCACGTGACAGGGCTAGTCCAATCAGACGGCCAAACAGCCGTTGTTCTCGTTCGTCATTGGCTAACTTATGGTGATGTCACGACAAACAGCCATTGTACATGGTTTACATAGTATGTTTGGATTCCTTGGTGGTTATCACCCGTTTCCAATTAAGGCACCAAAACAAGAGGATACGGCGGCGAGACAAAATCGCATCGCGGCGTAATACAACGTCATTTCGCAGGCCAAATGAGACTTGTCTCGCTTCATCACAGCATTTATAGCTAAGACGTTTCGCGTCAGTGACATTATGTTGATGTCACGATGAAGATTTTGTCTGGCCAGCACCTCTCTTGTACCGAACACGAGGATCACTTCGTAGTTCGGAGATCATTACGTCACATACGTCACGATGAAGATTTTGTCTCGCCAGCATCTCTCTTGTACCTAACACGAGGATCACTTCATAGTTCGGAGATCATTACGTCACACAACGTCACAGTAAGTGGAAATTTTGTTATCACAGGTGCACTGTAATTTCAGTATCGTCATCAGTGTCACTGTCACTGCATATAGTTGAACGCCACTTGGGTGGTTTTTTTTTTGTAAACTTTAGCCAGTTCTCTTTTCAGTTGTGAGTATGGTTATGTTGATAAGGCTTCCGGTTGTTGCAACACCAAGTCAGTTATGGAGTGACATTCCATACGCCACAAGAGCAGATGCCTGCGTGTTGGTCAGAGGCACACTTAAATGCAAAACAAAAACCCAGAAAGAAACACTGATAAAAAATTTCCAACATTCAAAAAAATAGGATTACTAGCGATAAATCATTAAGAAAAGTGTACAAAACTATAAAAAAAAAATTATGAAAAAGTACAAAGATAAGAGGGAACAAAGTCGTGATTAGTCCACAGAAAATCAGAATAGCAAAAACGTACTTTGTTGATAGAAATGGGGAAAGCAACAGTTTTTTTTAGACAAAAAAATTAAATTTCGAAAATGTTAACTCACAATATTGAACATATTTGCTAAGTTAGTTGGGTTTTGATGAAGTAACCACTTAAACAAATGTTTCTTAAACGATGACATCAGATCAGTTATACGTTTCATATCAGTGGGCAAGGGATTATAAAATTGACTACCCAGATAGTAAATGCATTTGTGAAGTCTTTCCTTATCAAGTTTAGGTTGTACAACATAAACAGGATTACTGATTACTGGTAACAGGATTACTGGCTACTGATTACTACTATGGTAATCAGTAACCTGGCAGGTTGAGAAGTGAGAACCGTTTACAACAATTAATTAAGTTCTGTAGACTGTACAAATGACGGACTGGCAGAATATTTAGCCGTTGGAAGATTGGAAAGTAATGGTCACGTCTTTTCTGGAACATAATTGCTTTAATAATTTGCTTTTACAATTTAGCAACAGGATCAACAGCATTTGCATAAGTGCCACCCCAATATAAAAGTGAGTACTGCAGAAAACGTTGGGCCATGGCAAAATAAAAAAAATTTCAAGGCACTGCGTCTAGCGTGGTTCAAGTTTTCTAATGTAAAACATTTTTGCAAAGAAGAGCACGCAGCCTTGTAGCAACAGAATTAATTTGACATTTCTATTTAAGCTTTTCCATTTGTCCAGAAAGACGCCCAGATATTTTACTTTATTTACGTTTTTAATTTGTTGGCAGTTACAATGTCGAATTGTAACAGCAGAGAACATCTGTGAAGGGTTATTTTAGCGTCGTCTGGCAACTCACTTCTTTTAAGAGAGAAAATAACAAAATCGCTTTTGGCAACGTTGAGGGTTAACAAATTTTCAGTAAACCAATCTCAAAGGAATCTTCAATTTTGTCAGCAGTATTATCAGTGTTATTGAGGACAGCAATCAGAATTGCCGTGTCATCTGAAAAAAATGTAATATTAGAATGAATCGGCTTGCTAATTTGTTACCTCAGCTAATTTGTTCCATGATGTCTTTGTATTTGCACTGTTTTTTCCTAACTCTTCGTGCTTATAGGGATGTTTTTAAAGTCAGCGGCTTGCTTGCTGAGCGCAGAGTTTGCTAGGTCTCGGCTTCCTTCGCTTTTCCCATTTTCAAGCTCAGATTAAAAACGACGTTATTTGAAGCTTACTAAGCAAAAACATGGCCGACAGTAACAAAATCAGTTATTATATCTCTTTTTCTCTGTTTTATCGTATTATTAGTAGCGTTTAAGACGATGAGAGTAAAGACTAATCAATTGAGCTGCTGGCAGATATCAATATCGTACTTATCACGCACGTATGTAGATTTATCGCTTGTATGATGATTGTTGCCGATTGTTGCTCCGCGGCAATGGCGCATGCGCACATCGTGCCCCCATATTGGTTGCGTAAGCTCAGCGAACTCGGCACCCTTAATCCTCGCTTACTTAGCTGGCCAGCGGCTGCCAGGCCGCTGACTTTAAAAACGACGGAAAAGTTTCTCAGCAGCAAACGGCTTGAATTAAAAAAAACGGGAAAGCTTGCCTCGCTTCCAAACGGCTCGCAAGCCGCTGACTTTAAAAACATCTCTAGTGTGCTCGTATTCATGTCGATAATAGGGGCTAGCAAAATTGTCCGTTTCCGTCCCAAGATAATGTTCGCAATCGAAATGGACGTATTCTGTTTATTCCTTTTTCTTCCCTGACTCCAGTATAGCTCGTTAATCAAATGTGGTCCCCATCGTCCTGTCTGCTGCGTCTAGGACCGTGCTCAAATTTGCCGCCTTGGGTTTCTTGGAGGCAAGACGAGAAAAGTTGGAGTTTTCTTCGCTAGGTGGCTCTGCAGTGTCTGCCACGGCGTCTTGCAGCTTATTACCTACCTGCCCGCTCGCAAGGGCCCGCTTGTCGCATCGATTGGAGAGAACGAACGCGATTTCGCCAGCAGTGAGCGACACTGGGGCTGCTGGACGTGAATCATCAACACCAAATTCCGGTTTTGACGATAGATGAAAATTATGGTGTTATTAAATTTATTTAAAAAAAAAATATTGCGTGCAGCTAGGTTATAAACGTCGTGTTTTCTAAAATTTGAAATTTTTACCAGTATTAGCACGGTCAGCAGGTACTGCTTATTAGTGTGTGCACGATAATTTTTAGAAAAAACCCGCAGAATTGATTTTTGAGTTTTTATTGAGAACGGTAATCCCTTCTGGGATTTTCTGCCCTAAAAAGCAGTGACAATAACATCATATTATTACATATAACTAACTCTATGCTCGAGCCAGTAATTGGGCTAGGTGCATGGGGTACTGGATAAACATGGGTGGGGGTGGGGAGGGGCGGGAAAAGAAGGGCGTCTTATTGAAGCCAATGCTGTTAGAGCGGATTTCTTAGGCTTTGAAGGGGGGAAGTTTTTCGATTTGTTGACACTTGACAGTTGCTGAAATATTTAGCAAGTGGAATCTTTTCTTTTCCGATTCCGTCACTTGTTTAACTCATAATTTGGTTACCATCCCTCTGCCATCTTTTCCTTCCCTTTTTTTTCTTTCCTCCCCCCCCCCCCTCCAACAGCCATTACCCCCTTTTTTGTTTACTTTTAGTTTTTGCTACTGCCTGCTGACATTGTAATTGTATGTTTCGGGTTAGGTGTAAGAATTGGCCCAGCGCCTAAACCTCGGCCTTTGTGGCACAATACATTTTATCCTCGGATTTTGTTGATCACATGTGCTTTCACGTGCTAAAATAAAGTTTATTATTATTATTATTATTAACCTCACAGCATAAGGGATCGGAGAAAACAACGTTTTTTTAGGACTAAGAAATCCGTTTTCAAAGCATTGCCTTGACTAAAAGGGCCATTGTTTTTCTCTCTATTTTAATCTTGTGCCCCTTGTAGCTATATGTCCAGATGCAAGCCTCGTAGCGAATATGGTGCTGTTGTCGCTGCTCCATATAGACAACGAGAGAGACAATTTAGCTTGAAAAAATCCAAGAGATAAACCCAGGATCTTTGACAGGCCACAATTGACACTTAACACCCCGCCAGAGGATGCTAACAATGGTAAAACGTTACGATCCCACAACGATGCAACGATGCTTGAGTGGGAGCTGGGGGGGGGGGGTAAGATTGTCGAACATAGGTTTTGGGCATTTATTGCTCACAAATGAATCCGCCGTCAAATCCGTTAATTCGTTGTAAAGAACCAAATTGAAACGATCCTGGTTTTCGATTAAATCTTCTCGTTTCAAACCATAGGGGACTAAATCTATAATTGCGAGGCCTTCAAAATTGGGCCACCGACGTGATGGAATGACGTATTTAGTTCTTAAGTGCGGGCTTCGGGAAGCCAGCTTGATTGTTTCCAAATTGTATTCCTCGATTGTTTACCACGACTACACTTGTATGGCGTGTTTGTTTTTAGTTTTACTATCTTCATATAGGGCCACTATGGACCAATTGTCACAGCGAATGGGGCGGATGATTGGGGGGGGGGGGAGGGGGATTCGTATGGCGCTGCCCCTCGTATTTATCCTCTCCCAATCAGGCACGACATCCGTCTTAGCGTCATCCCTGCTACTTTCTAATTGGTGGACCGTAATCCCGGAAATGACGTCTCTTCTATTCCTTTTCTCCCACAATGCCCCTGGCTATCGTATCAGTAATGAAAGTACCGATTGCCTCCCATCAGCCACTGCGCCACCAACCGTCCATCCCAATTTGTATTTAATCTCTTGCAGCTAGGATCAACTACTCACCTCGCCAGCCCCCCCCCCCCTTCAACCCCTTCCCCTCCCTTCCCTTCCCCCTTTCCTCTACCCATTATCCCTTGGTCACTGGAGACTGAAAACCTCGTTATAACAAACTAATATTAAAGGCGCATTGTTAAAAGGCTAATCGAATTGTTAATTTTTTTTTATAAATTGAAATTTGCTAACTTCGTTCTGTGTAGTTGTCAACGAAACAAATAACACAGCAATAAACATAAAACGTAATCTATAACCGTTTTCCGTAGGTAAAATGGTACACGTTACAACGGCAGCAACAATCATTATTTCTTGTGAAGTGTGAATGAAGTGTATTATTCTTATAGTAAATACAAATTATGCAATAAATATTGTAAGGTTTGGCCGTGTCGTTCCATTCGAACAATAATGACAGTCATTAGCTAATTATCAGCAATTATGGGTCATTACCCCGTTCGACAAGTAAGAACTTTTGGAAACATTTACCAGCCATCGAACACCGTATTTAGCAACAACTTTTCCACGTGGACTGACGTTCCATTCTTTGCAACTTGTAACTTGGCTTTTGGTGGAAAGCTTGCTATAAATGGAAAGAACGTTTTACCGCCAGAGACACTCGCAAAAGGTAGCTATACAAGCGGTAGAGATGCTCTTTGTCGTCTTGTAGGACAAATTCAAGTTGATCGATGTCATGTTGTAAATAATTTTGTTGAAGGAGACGAAGTAGATTGGATCATTTTGTTTGCAAGCGTGAGTCGACCCATTGAATATATAATGTGGTACATGTCAGGAGTAGAGGAGTTAAACAGGAAGGAAAGCCAAACATTTCAATTTCAATAAATATTGTGATAGGCGAGTATAAATACAGAAAACCTGTTTGAAACAAAAGTCCTTCTTGAGTGAAACACTTGCGCAGGGCAGCTGGAAAAAATACGAAAAATAAACCTCGGTTGTGAGAAACATTGTAACATTATAAACATTGTAAACATTGTAACCATACAAAAGGAAACATTGGAAACATACATAAAGGATATTAAAAGTTTCTCAGCTTCCTACAAATCGAATATCTGTATAGAAACGCATGTATTGACAATGGAAACAAATAAAGGGTTATGTATTTAGTGAAACGCGCAGTGTCCGACCCAACCAAACACCATGCTATCGACGTGTCGTGCAGTGAAGCTTGACGAAATCTCTTGAAATTGTTGCGGATAAAAAGAAAAATAACAACTTAGGGTTCACATTTTGTTTATTAACCATTTCAACTGTTGGCGTTGGCCGTCTAAAATTAGGCCGTTAATTAGGCCGCTAAAAATTAGGCTAATAAAAATTAGCGCTAAAAATTAGGCTGTTAAAAATTAGGCTTCTAAAAATTATTTGAATGGTTCTCAGGAGTGGTAGTAAAAAAAACTAACGCGGGATGCGTGGTTTTTTTTATTTTTTTTAAGCTTAATTATTTTTCATATGCGGGCGATGTTTTTATTTTAATTTACCAAACAAAAAACCTCCAGTAGCCCATATCTTGTTGTGGAGTACAATATCGGTGTTTTAATGTGAGATTCAGCCACATTCACAGTGCAAATGTTTGCATGCTAGATAAAAGTATGAATCATGTGAATAGAACTCCGGCTGATATGGTGATCGGATCCAAAAAGTGTTTGGTGAGAACATTGAGGCGTGATCAGAAAAAACAATACGTGCGCTTTAGAGAACTACTTATTTAACTTTTATCAGCCTTAGTATTTCTCAACATTTGGTTGATTCGTACATTGAAAAATAGTGGCAAATCCAAAGCCCCCCCCCTCCTCCCAACACCAAAGTTAAAGAGTGAACAAACTAAAAAACACAACGGAGCCAATTTTGTGAACAAGTAAATATGACAAGTGAGCAGCATTAATGACGAAAAAATTCACATATCATCACGAGTGTGAACCCGGGTGTTTGGATTTGGCCTCCAGTTTACTAGTTCACGACAATAACTTGACACTAGTCAAGATGGCTTCTAGCTTTTCGTGTGGATTAACGTCATTTTACAACAAACTGAAGCCAGGAGATGCCTGAACTCCAGAATTACATTCCTGGATAATTAATAAATTATACACTGGGCTACAGCAAGATTAAGAAAAGAAGTTATGTCCAAATGTTAGTATAAACGAAGAAACAGAATGGAGCCAACATTGTGAACAGTTAAAACGACAAGTGAGCAGAAATTCACGACGAAAAAACATTGACATGAAGATGACACGTGAATGTTTAAGTCATTATTGCTGCTCGTTCAAGTATAACGTCATCACGAAATTGGAAGTTTTCCATCCCCTACACCCCTCGTCATCAATTGCATAACCCCCGTCCATTAATACGTCTTTATTACCCCCCCCCCCAAAAAAAAAATGAAAACAAACAAAGTTTATGCGAGTATAAGAGGTTTTTTTGTGGAGTTTTTTGTGTGCATACCCTGGGGAGGGCATTATTTGATGGTTACGTTATCAACTGGTCGTCTCCGTCTACCCTCCCCCCCCGCCCTCGGCAGCAATCGTCATCGAAAGACGAGCCCCCCCCCCCCCCACTCCCCCAACTTGATGACGTAATACTCGAACGCTCCTTGTTCAAATCTTGGTTTCTTTGCTTTTCTTCATTTGTCACTTACATTTATAGCTAATTTCGTTTCTTTATGATAGCATTTAATAAAAATTTTAAGCTATTTATTGCAGTTAAAAAAAAAGTTATGGAAATTGGTCCCCTTTTAAACGTTCGAAATGCGGAAAATAAGTTGTTTGACTGGGAGTTTAACTTAACTGAACTGACCGAAATAACCCTTCCAAAGATAGCATTCCGTTCGTTTCACAAATATTACTTGAACGGTATCTCTCCGCAAACATGTCATCCAAATGAATAATCCACAGTATAGGATTATCCGAACTGTACCAATCGTGTTAGTACAGCTGTTGCCACTCGAGAGCAAGAATAACAACATGGCGCGCTGTCTAACCCGTAGGGATTTAAAGGGTGTTTGTGCCCTGATGACTGTCTATTTTTAGCCATAGGGTCATTCACGAATATTGTCTGTGGTGCTGTCTGTGGGTTTCGAGTGCAATCTCCCAACCCCCTCTTCTGGTCAGCTGGAGGTCCAAGCAGCTGATTGAGTTCTGATTGTGGGACGCAGCTGGACCCACCCACCCACCCCCGCTTTTGCATTTCCAGCACCCCTATCGACTCTTGTTGTCACGCGAAGTGGTCATCAAGTGAATATACCGTTTTGTTGAGGGCCACGATGTGTTGACGCAAGTTGGACACATTTGTGAAAACCGAGACCTCCATTTGAGATTTTCCCGTAAGTGCTTTGGGTCATCAGTTTCTCTTTGTTGCCTGCCTGTTGTCATCAGGTTGTGTTGCAAGGGTCCATCTTCTTAAGGTCGTTGCTGAGAAAGGTTGGTGTTTTAAAGGTGAGGTTCTCTTTCAAAAGACGTGGTGTCTACACGAAATATCGTGGCGATAAATAGACTCTGAAAAAAATTGAGGGACGAGCACCGAAAATCGTTAATAAAAAAGACCAAGCCAAAAGGTACACAAGCATACGCTAAAAAGCGACGTTTCAGAATAGTTCCACTCCGTTGTCAAGCAGAAATTTTCTCAGCAAAGGCTTAAAGTCAACATATATGCACTTGAATGGTTTCCCATTCTACGCAAAGTGTAAGGTTTGACCATATCTCCATTCGAACACCTAATAACAGTTATTAAGTAATTATCAGCAATTATGGGTCATTACCCCGTTCGACAAGTAAGAACTTTCGGAAACATTTGCTAGCCTTCGAACACCGTAAAAAGCAACAACTTTCCACGTGGACTGACGTTCCATTCTTTGCAACTTGTAACTTGGCTTTTGGCGGGACGCTTGCTATATAATGGAAAGAACGTTTTACCGCCAGAGACACTCGCAAAAGGTAGCTACAAGCGGCAGAGATGCTCTTTGTCGTTTTGTAGGACAAATTCAAGTTGATCGATGTCACATTGTAAATAATTCTTGTTGTAAATTTTGCAGAAGGAGACAAAGTAAATAGGATCATTTTGTGTGCAAGCGTGAGTCGACCCATTGAATTTATAAAAGAAACCGGCAGGATGGGAACACCTTCAAGTGCATATACGTAGACTTTTAGCCTTTGCTAAGAAAATTTCTGCTTGACAACGGAATGAAATTAGTTTATGCTTGTGCATCTGTTGGCTTGTCTTTTCACACTGGACGAGTGGCGCATTTTACGTTGAGAACGCCCGCATTTTGGGGCAATTGGGGGCACGTGCTCCCATGCATGCAACTTTTTATTTTATTTGGATACCCTCTCGCGGCGCATTAAATAATGAAGAAAAACCATTACAGGGATGCCACTGAATGAAAAAATGTGAAAATTTGAGCACTCCACAAAGTGTGGAAAAATGTGAAAAATGTGGACGTGTCCACATAGGTGCAAAAAAAAAAAAAAGCGAAATTTTGGACATTTTGATAAAAAAAAATTGTATCGGCCAACAAACGATAAATAAATTTAGCTCCGCTACAGTTGAAGGATGATAAAATTCAGTTTGAGGAATTCATTACCAGCGGTGGTCAGAGAGCCAGGTTATTTGTTTTGTCGGTAGATGGCAGTGTTACTTACTTGCACTGCGGCAATGTCGTTGTTGTTTTGTTCCAAAATGAAACGTGTCCACGCTCCCTTGCAGGAAGGATCATTAATTATCCATTCTCCAAGACCCTCCCGAATTCGTCGTGCTACTGACTGCGTTTTCGTGCTTTGGAAACCGGGGTTATTAAACAAATCTGAGTGAAAAAAGATGTGAAAAATGTAAAAATCTCTAAGTAGGCCCTAATAGTTATTAGTTAGAAGGGAGAGGTTATCGATTTTTAACCCACGGCTGCGATTATTGGCCCTGCTCGAGTATGCAAAAGGTCGAGGGAGAAACCCGGGACATTTGAATACGATAGCAGGGACAATAATCGCAGCCGTGGGTTAAAAATCGATAACCTCGCGTTTCTAACGTATAACTGTTTTATACCACGGTTGGGACGTCAAGCCAACTCGTATTAAAATGCTTCAAGAAAACGTTGATCATCAGTATCCTCGATTTGAATGAAGGTCATAACATTTTAGTTTGTGGAGGGGGAAGTGTGTGATAGATGGACGAGTCCTTTCGCTCAAACTTTGTGGAGGGAGGGAGGGGGGGGTAGTTAGACAGAAGCGTTGGTTAGCAATACAAGCTTGGTTTACGCTGTAACCTCCTCGTGTTTATCGAAGCGTTTATCGTGTTTGGAGCGAATAATTCGATATGTGAGCCAGCAGGGATAAAGCTGGGACATTCTGGGAATATATAATTCATTATATAATTCATCTTAAGAGTGAGCCTGGAGATTGTCTGCCTAACGCTCCCAGGATGCCATGCGAGAATTTGGGAAATAGTGACGCGATGGGGAGTGGGGATGTAAGGAACACATAGTTGGGTAAGCAAGGGTGTATTCAAAGATCTGTATTGTAGTTAGCGAAGACCAGAAAACAAAAAAAGGGTGGCACGTAATTTTTAAAATGATAGAATATGCAGTTGACCGGGGGGGGGGGGGGGTGGCGGTTGGAGTTTATAGTAAGTCAAGACCAACAAAAAAGGACCACCTCATTTTAGTCATAATATAAAATAAATTCACCCGTGTTTAGATTTGCTGTAAGCTAGCTTACATAATAATTAAGACGTTTATTTCAATTTAGATGATTTCTAACTGCCCATTTATTTCCCGAGCCTTTTCATGCGCTTTCCTCTTTAAAGAATACATTTTTTTGTTGTTGTAAGTTTTGCAGTTAGTAAGTTCATTCATTCCCACTCCTATTCATCTTTTGTTGCATTCTACAACTGAGATCAGCACACAGAGACTGACCCTAGGTGAGCTTTGGTCAGATGCCCCTAGGCAAAATGGTCAGTCGTCGGTGTCCTTTGTCCAATTCTGAAGAGTTTGGCGTTGGGTCCTTCTTTTCTGCTTTTGTGCTGCCTGCTTGGTGGTCAGTGGCCTGAAAAGGGGTCCCCTTCATCCTTTGGACACAAGAGAGGACAACCCCCTCCCTCACCCGATCAGACAGATGGGGAAAAGCCGCATTAATCTGGTGCAATAAAAGCTACAGGGATTTGTTAGACATAAGGATTATCCATTGGAGTTGTCAACTTCAGTGTCAGGCTTGTGTTCTTCTATTGCACGGCTGATTCATAAATTCGTCACTTTTTTTTTTTTTTTTTGCTGAGTGGTAACAAAGTAACTGAAAACTGGGTTTGGTGTGCATTGCTTTTGTGTTACTTTTCCATCAGGGAAGCAAAATTCAGGCACAAGGTTTTAAAACTTTATTTTGAAGCATTTCTAAAAATTGGGAGCTGGCTTTCTGCAGAAGTGTAAAATAATTAGATTAGATTAGATTACAATGATGACGGTGCAAAACCAACGCTGATAAAGTTCCCCCCCCCCCCCCGAAAACTCCGAAGCAAATCAGTGCTGCCAATGGCCAAGTCAAGCCTTGAAGCTGTTAACAGAAGAAGCCGCAACAATGTGCTCCGGAAGGGAATTCCAAGGACA
>JAHWFP010250547.1:31358-47161 GCA_023313725.1 Lithobius niger
CCCCCCCCCCTCCCCCAACTCTAAGAAAATGGGGCTAAAAACAATAAGAAAACTCAAAACATAAAAAATTCTTTCGTTTATATTCCACTCAATTCCAAGAACCCTGACTGGTTCAAGCATTAGTCTTCAGGTTTTGAGCCCCCTCACTTTCCTAACACCTTATAAATTCAATGGCTCGATTCACGCTTGCAAACAAATGATCCAATTTCCTTCGTTTCCTTCAGCAAAATATACAACGAGAATTATTTACAGCGTGACATCGATCAACTTGAATTGGTCCTACAAAACGACAAAGAGCATCTCTGCCGCTTGTAGCTACCTTTTGCGAGTGTCTGGCGGTAAAACGATCTTTCCATTTTATAGCAAGCTTCCTGCCACAAGCCAAGTTACAAGTTGCAAAGAATGGAACGTCAGTCCACGTGGAAAAGTTCTTGCTTCTTACGGTGTTCTAAGGCTGGCAAATGTTTCCAAAAGTTCCTGCTTGTCGAACGGGGTAATGACCCATAATAGCTGATAATTACTTAATAACTGTCATTAGTGTTGGGATGGAACGATATGGCCAAACCTTACAACCTGATCACGTCATTTCTGTACAGCTACAGTATTAAAATTTTGTCTTGCACAGATAATAAAGGTAAGTAAAAATAAAGTGTGTCGTCTCATTATTTCACGATCCCGAGTATCTTCCAAACTATCTTTTAACTGCTGGCTACTATTTTAAATTGTTTTAATTTCAATAATTATTGGACTAGAAAATTATATCTCTGATAAAAAAAAAACCATGTCACGTTTTGTCACACTAAACTGACCCGTTCCTCCCTTCTTCGAGCTTAATCCACTTTTTGAGTGGCCTGAAATTAAATTTCCATTTAGTCAATTTGAAATTGACTTACATGCGTTAAGCCATACGTTGTGTCCCAACTCAAATAGTTCCGTTTTTGTTGTTGCAAATTTGAAGTTTTGCTACAGCCAGTAAAATTTACAGGGGCCTATTACTGATAAAGTGTTGATCTTCGAAATTGTGCATATGGGTTTAAACGAGTTAAAGGTGAAACTGATGGGGGGATAACGGTACATCTGTAGTCCCATAGCAGGTTGTAAAAATAAACGTTGCAGTGGAAGGTTTAATTGCTTTGTGAGATGCAATGACATGCCCTCTCGTTAAAGGGCCATCAACATATTACGTCACACTTTGGCGGGGGATGGGTGGTTGATTTATTGTAACAGTTGTCACACAGGGGTGGGGGGGGGGGGGGTGTTTCCAAAATGTGACGTCGCATTCTTGAATCACATTTTGGTGTTCTTATTGCCTTAATTTTAATTATTTAGGAAACAGTAGTTTAGAAGCAATCCATTTATACACACAACTCCAAGAGTTCAAAAGACTCAACGGTTTAAGCCCGTAGACTCTAAGTCATTTGAACAAAAATACAGGAAATTTATGTATAAGCAAATGTAAACTACTCTGAAATATTACATTGGGGAGGGGGGGTAGTGATTGGAGAAGTGTGACGTAATATTATGGGGTGTTTTTAATTTTGTGAGATTAGTGACAAAGGGGTGGGTGGGTGTTTCAAAATAGGCCAAAAAGCGTGACGTAATATACAGACAGCCCCTATACACGACTGCCTGCTGGAATATACGATGTAAATTCTTCATGCGATCGGATCACCGTGGTCGAGTCAATAGACGTATTAATAACTGTTCATTGTACATGGATTAATCACAGTTCATTTAATTCAGAACGCAGCACGACTTCACTAAATTCACTAATGAGCAGTAAGCACGTCTCAACAGGTCCATACTCATCAACGATTGGGTAACAAGTGATGTGGTAACAATGGTGTTACCACTGGTAATAATCGGTGCTTGGCTCGCCACACACAGACATTCCCTTGGAGATCACACAACCATGATTTTTAAATGTCCATCTCCATAGAATTTTACTCACCCTCAGTCCAATTCCAGTAGTGGCGGAGGCCTAGCTAGCTAGATACAGGTCTTGTTTTCGGAAAACAAGCCTGGTAGAAACAAAAAAATAAATCACAAGGTGTGGAAGCCAAGAAGCAAGTTGTTTTCCCTCAGTACTTGTGTCTGTGTGTGGCCTTTAGGTCACCATTGAGAAAGTTTGAACAGCTACTAAGCTTGGCTGGAGCCTGAAGCTCTGACGCAAACCAGTAGCGCAGTGGTTAGAGTGCCCGGCTCGTAAGCGGGAAGTCCTGGGTTCGAGTCCTAGTCGGGGCAGTTGTCTTTGATTTCTTTCTCAGATTGGTGTATCTTCGATTCTCCCAAGACTGATTGCTTCATTTAAAGGGAAATTACATCCATTTTGACATGCCTGCTTTACTTTTGGATCACTTACACAATAACTAAACACAAGAATTGCGGTAAGAATACGTTACGTACGTCCGATACAACAATTTAATTATTGCATCACCAAAACACGATACGGAGACCGCCATTGTTTTGCTGGAACGCGCTGAAATTAATGCCGACAGATGTCACTTTTCGATTTCGACTCGCAGCCGATTGAGATAACTCTATTGGCTGTGAGAGCTCAAGCGTCCGACGGCCTTAGATGGCCACTACAACTGTCGGCCAGCTAAGTCCGTCAGACGCTCGAGCTCTCACAGCCAATAGAGCTATCTCAATCGGCTATCTAGATCGGCTGACTGACTAGCGAGGAAGATTTGTAGAGCAAAGTGATATTGTATACGAAAATGTGTGTTCTTTTCTTCTGACTTTAATTTTCCTGCTTGTTTCTCCCACGTTACCACCGTCATCAATTAGGAGACTTTTCTGATCCAACACCAACGCACTCAAGCCTCTCTTTTTTTTTGGGAATAACTTTTGCTCTTCCCAAACGTTTTTGGCTCGTGTTCAAAAACGTCATTCAACCTCCTCTTAATTCTTGGAATTAGACAGTTGGGTGACATAATGTGACTTTGAGGACAAAATAGAGAAACCCTCCACAGTCGACGAGCCTTCTTCCACTTTTTTTTCCCTCTTGCTTTCGTAGTTTGTAGCCAAATACCAAATCCATTCCAGTGAGAGGGCGCACACTTTATTTCCGCTTGGTGTTCCGCATCTTCCACAAACAGGGACTGAAATTGGCCAGCAAGAGCAAAGCAGTAAAAGTGTGGCGGTGGCGGTGAAGTTGTCTGGGCACGTGCTTTGGTTAGGAGAGAGGTTAAGGATAGGACGGTGGGGTAGGGTGGCTGGCAAGGGGGGGGGGGTAGCTTCTGTGCTCTGTTGCATTCTGTTGCTATTACTTGCTTCATCGTCATGTTGGAGTCTTATTTTTTTCCCCTTTTTTTCCCCGTTTTTGGCAAATGGCGGCGCCCAGCTCAAGATAACAAGCAAGTCGTTTCCTGAACGTGTCCCTAGAGGGCTAGCAAGCAGCACAAACAGCTGCACTTTACTAACAACAACTCTGTGGGCCGGGCTTAAAATAAAAACGCCAAATTTCCCCCTATTTTGGAGGCACTTTCATCCATTATCATCACCACCATCATCACCTTCATCATTTTCTTTCCTTCTCCCATTTCTTTTTAGCTTTTACCTTCTCTCTCAATTCTTTTTACTCTTTTTTTTTCGATCTCGCGCGTGCGACGGACTTCGCGTTACCAGCAAAAACAAAATGAGGTGTTAGATACGCTTGCCACCTGTAGTTTCTTTAAGGTCTTTTTACCCCCTGCCCCCTAATTTAAGCTTCTCCTTTCCATTCTTTATCTCTTCCCTCCCCCTTCCCCCAATGATGTGGCTAGCTGTTAATTATTCCCGCTCTACTGAAGGTGTATTGTCGGCCCACCTGTATTGAGTTTGTCATCAGCAGTTTAGGCTGTCAACACATGTGATGCTAATGAGGAAAAAGATAGGCCAGTAAAAGGGTGGGGGGTCATTACGCATGGTGGGGGATTGCCCAAATGGGGAGGGGGAGGATGGAGTTAAATATATAATGCCTGCCCGTTGGCCTTTTCCTGTCTGAGGCTGTAAGTTAGAAGGCTATTGTACTGGGAATATTGCGTGTCTGTAGCCTATATTGAAAAGTATTTTTTTTTTGGTTGGCGAGAAAAAAAGAGGTGTGAGGTAGGCGGGGTTGTTGCAATCTGCTACTGTATCGGGGCTTAATTTGTTGTATGTATGGAAATATTGTTATGGTTCACAATGAATTGGGTGTTACGTTAGATCGGATGTCCATGAAAAAGCTCACGAACTTGCATAGTCAAAACACTAGATTGCTACCTAGTCTATGTTTTGGCTAAAGAACATATAGGAAAAGCCAGCTGGCGATGTCGAAATTGTTCTTGAAGCAATTTTATTGGTCAATTGCTTTATTGTATAGTGTTATTTGTTGGCGGAGCGAGTGAGCGAAGCGTAGCCTACAATGGACATCAAATTTGCACAGTGTTGGTTGGATGGTTGCACTTTTGTAGTCTGGGCGGAGCGGAGCCCAAATGAACAAAAGGTCGGATTAGATTGAAATTTGCCACATCGCTTGAAAGCCCCCAAAGTATTGTTGATCTCGAATTTGGCTATAATCTGTCAACATAACACACGAAGTTACCTTTTTCGAATTTATCGATCTAACAATCACCATTGTAAATTTAGAACCCTGAATAGTTAAGGAATTCCGACGAGGCAAACACCGTGCTGCTGGTGATCACTGTAAATACTGTAAACTTGTAAAAACTGGCAAATTTAAACATCGTTGCTTCATTATAGCTAACAATCTTTTTCGACCCGTAACCGAACGAAATAATTACATGTAACAGGCTTTGGGCCTATTGTCGGTAGAGCGAACAAAACTTTATTTCAAATTTATATGGTGTTTTTTTTGGTGTTTATTTTAATGACTTTACCATATTTGTTAATGCGCTTACAAATCTTGACGCAGTATTCACTCGGCGAAGTGTAAGGCTTTGCCTTTGATGTGACTTAGTGCTGCTTTTTGTTGATCTTTTTCTTATTTTAGCACTTTTTCCAAGTAGGCCTAAGCTACGTATCATATTAATTTTGATAGACTTTCGTTAGGTCCAGCATTTAGGTTCTGTTTAGTTATTTTTAGCGTCTTTCCTCATCCCACCCTAAAGAATGGGCCATCGCTGCCACTAAGAATCAAAAAGCACATTAGCCAGCGTTGGTTGGTCTGCCGCCATCAATAATTCTGATATTGTTTCCTACTACTGCGCAAACTGTCTTCCTTAAATAATAAATATTAATAATAAGGCATTTTGTTGGGCATTTAACTGGGAGCCAAACAGTCATCATTAACGATAATTTTTAACAATACTCAAAGGATTCAAAAGGTTAACAGTGCTGCCGCAGGTATAAAACTTGACACCGCCACCGTCAAAAATGTTGAGACAAACACCGCTATCACGCATTGCAACAACGATCTCTATTACAGTTTATACTTTAAAAGTAGTGACCACCACAACCGTAGTTGAACAGGTGTTAGCGTTTAGGCTTAGTTTTAACTTTTAGGCTAATATTTAGCATTTAGGCCAACTTTTTAGCTGCCGTTTTAATTTCGTAAGTATCGAATTGCGTTAGAGATTAGGTTATGTCTATTCATTCATGCATGCAACACGGCACGAGACTTCACGCTGCCGTGGCAATGAGGAATCTTAAAATTATAAGACACAGGTATGTTATTGTTTTTATGTTGTGGTACAAACACGTTGTCTGCTGTAGGCTATACTTTCGTTTTACATAAACCGATTCCCATGAACGGAGATTTCAGGTTCATATGCGGAATTCCCACCGCTAGTGTAAACGCCACTTTCGTGCACTTTGAAGCGAAATCCACGAAACTAATACATGGCACCGTCTAATATTTTCACGATTTCCGGTTGCAATGGTAACTTAAACACTCAACCTCGTGTTGCATGAATGAATAGGCTTACTCTATACCGCAATTGTTTGCAGTTGCTTGTTACGAAATTAAGACGGCAGCTAAAGATGTGACCTAATAGTTCTGAGCGCGTTAGAATTATTTAAATGTCATCTTCACGGACTCATCCAAGCACCACCTTTTGGCTACAACTGTGGTTCCGAGGCTGCTACTTATGGGTGAGAGGTGTGCGCTTCAACATTGTCGTTGGAGGCGTCGTAGGCATCATCCAGCGCTGGCATCGTCAATCCTTTGAATCTTGTGATTGTTAAAAACTCGCTACCGAAACATTGAAGTACAACTGAAATTTAAAAGATATCTTATTGGATCTTGTAACGATAGACAAATTCTATCGAGAGCGGCCTGTTTATAGCTGCAAATTTTCTAGTGATACTTTTTGTTGTGAATTAGAGGTGGTCCAGCATCACGTGTCCTTTATAATTTAAATTTTATGCCAATTTTTGTGTGCTTTACGCATTACGGCAAAGTTTTTTTTTCAGGAATTATTTTTGATGATCCTTTTTTTTCTCTCTCCTATTGCTTAGCATTACTGGCAATAAAAAAGGACCTCCCACACATGGCAAAAAAGGGTCCTCCCAGCCATTGAGAGACGCACCCTTCTAATAATCTCTCAAATCCTCACCCCCTTGGGAGTTTATGAGTTGGCTGATTAAGTAGGGGACTTTTAGGCCACCTGCAGGAATCGCTTTATGAATTAGATCCATTAATGTTGTTTATGTTAAAAGATGAAACGACACTAATTTGTGTTCGCTTTGCCAATCATGTGTGCAGTTTTAACAGCTGGACCAATAGGAAGAATACGGCCTACGAATTTGTAAATGAACGGGGCTCGAAAAGTTGGCGGAGCGGGACTTAAGGTGACACGCTAGGAGCGCAAAAAAAGCACTGAAAATAAGAAAAATTGCAATAGTCCTTTTTAATTTAACTATATCGGGGCTGGAAAAATGAAGGTTACATGATAAGTGAAGAAAAGACATTCTCTTTGGAAATGAAAACACCCCATACTAAAAACTTTCAAGTAAAAGATACTTTTGTATAAAGACCCAACACACACAAAAAAATACTGCATTAAGTGATAGCAAAACAGTGCCAAATATTTATTAGTGCATACCGATCATCTGGAAATACGATACGCATAGTTTTACTTCTGAAAAAACTGCGAAAAAATTGTGAAAAAAATTATTATGGAATGGAAAAGATGTCGTCGAACAGTAATTTGAGATCTGAATGAAATAAACACACAGTAACCGCTACGGCAAAATAATTTTGGCAAAATGTCATAAAAAGTTTGTATTCCCAACACTTTAAACCAGCTAGTGGTACTGTCACAATATTCCGTCACTTGGACAATTAAAAACAAAAATAAAAATTCAATCTTTTAAACAAACAAACAAAGGTGATATCGATAGAGAAGAGACCGCTTTTATTTTGTTGTGTGAGCAGGAAGCCTTTTTAGCGATTAATGATATTTTATTTTTGTTTGGAATTACATTAACTAAATACGGATGCAAACCTATTTACGTTGCCTTTTGGACTTATATGTCAGACTGCCTGAGCGGGGAATCGAACCCACGACCTCTGAAATCAAAGGCCAAGGTCTTACCACTGAGCCAGACTGACACGGCCTTTGATTTCAGAGGTCGTGGGTTCGATTCCCCGCTCAGGCAGTCTGACATATAAGTCCAAAAGGCAACGTAAATAGGTTTGCATCCGTATTTATTTAACCAATCTCGAGCCCATTGGCTTTCCGTCCCGTTTAAAAAATTGAATTACATTAGCAATAATGTAAGTCTATTTGGTGTTAGCACAAAAAAGTGCATTTGTACTTCGTGCTATCCGCTTACTTCAAATGAAAAAAAAAGTAAAATCTCGAATGTCTAGAAGAACACTGAACCATACTGGAAACAAAAAATCCTCTATTTTAGTAAGCAAACTCCTTCCGTATATGTAGACCCTGAGTGAATGGGTGTTAAGGGACTAAATAGATAGGCTCTTTAAACTGTTGATAAGCAGTGAGTAACTACCTCATTAAAAAAGTCGATGTGCGTGCATGCGTGTGTATTTATACCTCTATTCCTCCGAATTTAAGACACCGGTCTACAAAGATGAGAGTATAGTGCCAAACGAAAGGTAGTTAAAATAGGTAATTAAAAAAATATCCCAGGAAAAAATATCCCGGAAAAAATATCCCCAGAAAAAAATATCCTGGCAAAAATGCTGTGTTGAGAGGAATGATGGAAGGCAGAGGATGATGTGCTGCAAACTTCACTCGGCTTTAATGCAGCAATGACATGAAATATTCCTTGGAGGTATCTACAGTTTTGTGACAACTGTTTCTTCCCTATTACGCCATAACATTTTCAAGACCAAGGAAAAACTCCGTCAACAATACACTACCATGGGTAACAATAGCATGCAATGCCAAACGTCCTCAACCTCACTACTAGGCATTTAACCCACTACACTGACCTTATTAAGAGATCAACGTAATTAACCATACAACAAAAAATATCCCTCGGAAAAAATATCCCCGGAAAAAAAATCCCCAGGAAAAAAAAAACTCTTCACTTTTCACAATTCTAATGCCCTTTTTTTGTTAACAAACAAAATTGCACGAACTAAGGACAAAACATGATAAACAAGGCCGTACCAATGACAATAAAGGAAGCGAAAAAGGCCAACAAATTTACTGCACAAAAAAAAAACTTACCATTTGTAAAAAAGAGCTCATATCCTTATGGAACTCACAGGTGTGAATGTATGCAAATAAAAACGGTTATAGAGTTCCCTTGAACGAAACGAACTATAATTTGAACTCCAATTCAAGAGAACAAACTAAAACAAAACAATCCCCAGATAATAAAATCCCTGCATAATACACAAATTAAACAAACCCACGCTCACTGACGAGACATGATCCACTTTAAACATAAACTGTGTTCACTTCCCGACATGACCATAAAAATAATCCTTCTTCTTTGGAATTGGAGTGAAAATTATAGTTCGTTTCGTTTAAGAGAACTCTAATCCGTTTTTATTTTATTTTTTATTTTTGGCGTTCACAGCTGTGAGTTCCATAAAGATACAATCTCTAATAATTTTTCTATTGTTGACTTAAGGCACTTTGCCATCAAATAGCTGCTGGAAACATCGACATTGCCACCTCACCCTCAGCCGCATTTTGTTTTGAAGTTAGTGTTTGTATAGGATTTTTAATTCGTCTTGCTAAAAAAAAAAAGTTCGTTAAAAGTGAATGAAGTTTTTTCCCCCCCTCGGGATTCTTTTTCCGGCGATATTTTTCCGAGCGATATTTTTTCTGGGATATTTTTTTCCGGGATTCGTTAAAATACGTTTCGGATTGGCCTATTTTCATCGCTGTAACTTGGTTTTTTTTTTTACCCTCAAATACGCGAAAAATGTCTCTGGTAAACTGTTTCATTGTCAAAGTTCGACCAAGCATTTGTACAGCTCAAACAAATCAGAAAGAAATTTGGTTGCACCAGGAACCACACGTTCCTTAAAATTGAGCTAATACCACAGGCCACGTGGTTTTTTTTCTTGTTTTTTAAAGTGTTTTTTTTTTCTCAATGTAGCTTTATATCCTGGTCTCTACGCCTTGCCATTTTTTTTCATTAATGGTTTAAAGTTTCTGATAATTTATTTTCTCTCATCTACAAAGCTTCGTGACTACCTAAAAGCCCATCTCCCCCCCCCCCCCCCCCAGCTTCTCGGGCTTGTAACAGGCTGTAAAACTGTAAAGCCCCACAAGAGAAATTTCCACCGTCCGTAAGGAACCGTTTAATAGCTTTAGATCAAATATTCATAAACAAAATTGCGCTCTACATACTTCTACTCCCTTGGCTATTGCTTCATTACCTTTAACTCACACCGTTTTTTCTTCTTTTTTTTTTTTTTTTTTTTTTTAGTCTTTCATGTGAATTACTACATTCTTCCGTTCCGGAAAGAACGATTTTTCAAAGCTCTCAAAAACTTTTTTTGTTGACGAAAAAAGCGAGCGAAAAGGAGCGGAGCTTGTCTTGCTAACTCAGTTTGCACCAAAGATTGTTTACAGGCCTGGAGCCAAACGCATTCCAAGCGATGAGGGTTGCTACTTGCTAACTTAACTCCCCCGCCTAAGCACGTTTCTGCGGAAATTAGGTTAAAACAAAGTCTAATAATAAGTTGAAGAGAAAGTGCACCGTCGTCGGGATCTCTTGAGATTCCCTTTTAAGAAAAGAAGGCAAAAAAGTGTGAGGAGATTTGGTAATTATTATCAATAAACCCTCAGCGAAAACCACACGCTAGAAATGACCAATTATGCTATAATTTGTAGTGTATAATTTTCGCTGGTGGCTCATTAACTACTTTAGATAGATAAGGAATAAAGCTCATGGTAAAGAATTAACGAAGCAAACAGTGCGTTAAAGACTGGCCTTTCTGAAAATCTGAGAAAGAAAGAAAAGACAACTGCCCCGACTGGGACTCGAACCCAGGAGTTTCCCGCCTACTAGCCGGGCGCTCTAAGGGCACATTTATGCAACGACTCGCCTTTGCATTCTCGCAGCTAGAAGATACAAACTATCTGAAATTTCAACATGGCGTCGGTTTTAGCTATGCTAGCTCGCAACAAAACCAGTCAATAATTGAGTTTAGAAACTATTGGGAAAATTGTTTCGTCAGGAGGAATTCTTTATCTTACTGTCTCGAATTATAAGACTGCAAGCATTTGCCCAAACGATGCTGGATTAGGTAATCCAGGAACCGTTGTTACCCTGGCAACAACACCTTTGCCTTCGTGGTTAAATTCCAGCTGCGAGAATGCGTAAACGCTGCTTAGGGCCGATCCTGGCGACAGGCTCCAGCCGATCTTAGTAGTTGCTCAATCCTTTGTTAGTGGTTACTTGAGGCCACAAACACACACCTGTCAGTTTGTGGCCTTTAGATCACCACTGCCGGGAAAAGTTTGAATAGCTACGAAATTCGGCTGACGCCTGCAGCCAGGATCCGCCCCGGAGAACACTGGTGAGATCGTCTTGCTAGTAAGCGGTCAGTTATGGGTTCGAAGCCCAGTCGGGGCAGATTAGTGTATCGTGTATTCTCATAAGGTCAGTCAGTCTTTAACCCTTATTTTGGCATCGTATTCTACGGGGTACGTACTACAAATACGGGAAAAGCTAAATCCCAACGCGCATCGCCAGCTTTGTGAATTGTCCCCGGGGGCCCTGAGCAAAGCGAGCAACAACAGCCACATGGTTAGCGTCCTCGTGTCCTAACCAACAGAACGACAGTTCGAATCGTGTGACAGATCTAAGGTACTTAAAAAAATCGCTAGAAGTCATTGTGCCACATTAAAGGTTAAAGCAAATTTTTTTATTCCTGGCTAACCTTGATTTGGCACCGTATCATTGTGCATATTCAGGGTTAACTGCAGACAATTTACTTCGTTAAGACTTGCATACACGTCCTGACGTGAGAGTGATGCTGTAATTGCTACACATTTCAACCCATGTCACAAAGGCGTCTGGGAGAGAAACTGTGGATTTAGTTTCCCGGCTCCAGGTCAGTTGATTCTGTCGCCACAATTTTACTACGGCAATACTAAACGGCATTACTTTTCCATCAGCATGATACATTTTAACAGCAAAACACTAGAAATATCTCTCTGTATTCAAGGCACATGATATACTTTTTTGGCTTCCTGTTGCTAACTTGTTCCGACCTGGATATCTGAAGTTCTTGTGCAGATTTTGCCTAAACTTGAACACAGCATACTTTTTAGTGTTTTGATGTTTATAAATTGTAACATGCTATTCAGCTGATTTCGTATTAAGCGCATGTGAGCAGGGTGCAGGAAATGTCTGAATCACTGTGTGTTTTTACTATGTATAAAGAATAAGAATAAATAAATTTTTTTTCGCTCGTAGGGAAAAGAAGGAAAAAGAAGATGGTAGGGAACTGGAAAATTATGGGTTCCAAATAGAATGTTCAGGGCGACGAAGGAACGGGCGAAGGGTGGAAGTGGTTAAGTGCTTTTTGAAGGAGACAAGCGATGGGGCTAAAACAGTTTCATTGTTGAGAGAGTTCCAAATAGGAACCACTCTAAGAGCGAAGGACGACCTCCGAGAATTTAAATGAAAACTGGGAAGAATAAGTTTGTAACAGTTACCACGAGTCCTGGAGTTAGGGCTAAAATCAAAAAGTGGGAGTTCGAATGGTAACATGGAGTGTGTAATTTTATAGGTTAAGATCAGATCGGCCCTCAAGCGTCTGCATTCGAGGGTTTCAAGGTTTAGAAGATGGAGTCGTTGATTGTAAGGAAGAGAACGCATGCCTGGCAACGATTTAGTGTGTTTCCTTTGAACAGATTCAATCCGGTCAATGTCAGGAAGGAGATTTGGCGACCAGACCTGACTTGCATACTCAAGGAGAGGTCGGACGAAGACCTTGAAAGCACAAATACAGTATTACGATTTCCAGAACTAAAACAGCGACGCACCATGGCTAATCGACGGTTTGCTGCAGCAGCAATGGAAACACAATGCGTAGTAAATTTAAGGTCATGTTGGAACCAGACGCCAAGATCACGGATGCAATCAACAGTTTCTGTAAGAAGGATCTCATCTAAAAAGTAATGTAGGGGGTTTGGAGTTTTGCCAATTTATATATTATTGCTTCTTTGTACACATTCTTTCCTTTTACCACGAATACTACTGCTTTCAATCATTCATATCTCTCACACGTTCACTTTCCTGACGTCGATCCATGCTTCCCAAGGTCAACAATTTCTTATAGAAGTAAGGGCGCGTTTACGCAACGTCTCGCCTTTGCATTCTCGCAGCTAGAATTTAATCGCAATGGCAAATGCCATGGTAACAATCTACCTGGATTATCTAAATACGGCGTAAATACTTGCACTCTTACAATCCGCGACAATAAAAAAAAGAATTCTTCGTGACGAAACCATTTTCCCAGTCGCTTCTGAACTCACATATTGACTGTTTTCGTCGCGAGCCGGCAGAGCTAAAACTGGCGCCATGTTGGAATTTCAAATAATTTCTAGTTGTGAGAAGGCGAAGGCGAGTCGTTGCGTAAATACGCCCTAAGGCTCTTCATCTTTCTTTAGCTTGCCATCTTTTATTGCATTATGGAATAATTGTTTGCTGGGGTGTGAGAGCTTTGTATCTCTTCAGCTGCATCATTTTTGCTATGTTGGCTTGCCCTTATAAACTGCATCATTTCAGCTGAGTTGCCGTATTTTTTGCTCTGCAGCTCTTCAGCTGCATATTTTAGCTACGTTACTTTGTTCATTTCTATATAGCTTTTAAGCTGCATGACTTTCTTCTTTGTGTGGCTTCCCTTTCATTTCATGCTCCTTCGTCTCCACGGGTCTACACGGGTCTTTGGTTTTTGTAGCTCTTAAACTAAATTTTATTGTTGGCCTAAATAAGTTTCAGTGTTGACGTGCCCTTTGTGCCTTCCATGTATCACGTAGTCTTGTTGCTGACCACGGACCACAAAAGTATTGTCCTAAAATTCAGGATGTAAATTAGCTAATATCATATCAAAAACCAAAATTGGTAAAAGGGGCAACCATGTTCCTAATAGTTCGGCCCTTCAAAGGAGTGATATCAACACACCAAAACATTCGCCAAGTTAATCGCACCGGAAAATTCCTTTGGACGTTAAATGAAAAAGTTTTCATTTAGCCTTCGAATTATTAGTCGGTGCGATTAAGTTGGCAAATGTTTGGTGATTTGATATCACTCCTTTGAAGGCCCGAACCGTTTGGAGCTTGGCGGTCCCTTTTACCAGTTTTGGTTTTTGATAATGATTACTCTTCCGGTATGCTTTCACCAGTTTAAGCGTCATCCGTAATTTTGTGTCCAGCTGACCATTATTCTTCGGTAACTCGGGCTTACCTTGTTCCACAGCGGAGGTATGCTGAGTTGGTGCGGGTCACTTTTTTGGACCCGGTGATCCCGTCACCCGAAATATTCCAGACCAATGACCTGATGACCCGGTGTGACCTGAAATCGACCCGGTGACCTGGTATGAACCAGTGAGTTGACAGTGAATAATTAACCTCTAACACACGTTTAATGGGTAAAAACTGACGCTACAATACGACTTACAGTTGTAGTGGAACTACACAGGAGTGTACACTTATCAACACTCCTCAGTCGTCGTGTAACGCAGTGGTAGTGATTTCATGACGACTGCTAATTTAAGGGGAGAGGAATTTTTTTATGCCTTGTAGTTGTAATGAAAATTTTAAAATGTTTCTATATAATTCCACTACCTCCATTGTTGAGTATATCTCCAAACGTCACTACACTGATTGGTCAGCTTAAAGATTTACACATACCTCTATGTTGACTTTCTTGCATGGCTCCGTGGCCGAAAAATAAATTGTATTGACTACAAAAGCCGCAGCCGAAAAATCTTCCATGCTCGCTCATGAGTCTCGCCCTTAAAATACATCACCAGAAAAGGACGAATCCGTGTTTGTGTCAGGGTGACTGTGCGATGGCAGACAGTGGCATGTTGGATTGGCGAGTCGATCCAGTTTGGTGGGTCACCGGGTCACTCCAGGTCGCGGGATCACTCCGGATCACCACCGGGTCTGGCTCTTTGACTCGTGACCCGGTGACCCACCACAGAAGAGTGACCCAAGTGACCTAACCCGTACCAACTCTGGAGATGCAGTTCGGTATAGTGGCCCGTTTAAATTGGGTTTTAATATATCAGCTCTAACCAAATCCAGACGTACTTTATAGTATCAAGTGTTAGAATTCCTCCTAGTCTGGGTTCAGAAGGTGAACTTCCGTTTCGCCAAATACCGTTTCGCCAAAACGAATTTGACAAAATTTTACGTACACGAAATGTAATACCTTATTTCTGTGTAATGGGGCTTTAAAAGGCAAACATTTAACAGAGACAAGCAGTGATAGAATAAGCCCAGTTGATTTATTAGCGTTTTGAAAATTGGCAACGCAGATGGAAAAACGTGCGCTTTAAGTATAATTGTTTAAATGCTCGGGCGTCACTATGTCAATGCCTAGGTCTCTTTTAAGAATAGTTTGTTATACATGTGATGGTTAACCATTTCCAAACCGTAATTCCTATTTTGCAGAATCCCGTTTCTCAGAGTCAAAACGTTATTCAAAAATTTACCTTCGCAGAAATTAAACGGGCATGCATAATTGTTAGTAATTTTTGATTAGTTGTGGTTTCTGGTGTTATGTGTTTAGCCGCAGCGAGCGCGGCAGCGTGAGCAAGTCACGTAATTTGAAACAAATTATTTTGTAAAATGGGTTCCGCAAAACGGGTGTTTGTCTATAAATGTCTGAGCATTATCATGTTATAAATGTTAGTGTTTAAATGTTTTAAATGTTTCGTGTGCCTAAAATATCGTGAACGATGTTTGGCTAAACGGGATTTGGCGAAACGGGACTGGCCCCTGAGGCAGAAGCTGTTAATCTGCTTTCTTTTTGGCGAAACGGGATTTGGCGAAACGGGACGTAACCGTTCAGACGATATCACCACACGAGAAGCTTGACCACGCGAGTGAGGGGAGGCGAGTGCCGACCCTCGCGAGGCACTGTAGCTTCTGCTTCGTTCTCGTGGTTAGGCTTCACCACAGTGCAGAAACAGACGCCCGAAGCCATACTAAATGCGCCTGTGAAAAAGAGCAGACAAAAATCAACCCATGATAAAAGGAAGAAGTATTATCATTCGAGCACTAAAATTAAATTTTCCATTTTTAGACACAGATTATAACATGGCAACCCACAATGTATAAAAAGAAAATCAAATTTTTTCCTTTTCATTCGATGGGTGGGAGTATGGGGCGCCAAGTGTAAAGTTGAAAACTACTACATTTTTT
>JAHWFP010250548.1:0-35860 GCA_023313725.1 Lithobius niger
TGAAAAATACATTACCCAATTATTAGCATTCCTATAGACTTCGTCAAGGCGGCGGGAGCCATTTGATCGGAGCCCCCTTAGCTAGCGGCCGGCCCCTGTAACGTAAAGTTAGTTTACAGTGCGCCCAAGGGCTAGAGTACTCTGTGGGCGGCTATAAATGGCCCAACACGGTACAAACCGCCGGCATGGTGGGACATGCATGTCCAGGAGGTAGTGGGACGTAAAGACGGTAGGATGGCACCAAGAAGCGGATTCCATAATGTCTGTAATGGAAATATTGCTGAAATGCGCCCAGGGTGTGGGGATGGCACGAAGCTCATGTGCCGTGACTTTGATATTTTCCGTGACGCAATTGATGTCCATGGCTTCGTAGGCTTGGAGGACGACGGTTTTGATCCATGAAGCAATCGTTCGTGCAGAAGTGGTTCCAGTCTTATTGCTGAACGGGAGAAAAGTTGGGTACGATCCCAGCGGACAGAAGAGGATGCTTTCAGATAGAAGCGGATGGCCCCGGACAGGACATCAGGTTTGTTCCTGGTCATCCCCAAGGATGTTGGATAGGGACGGGATGATGAACGGATGTGAGCTTTCAGTGGGTTTCTGGGTTTTTGCCCGGAAAGAAGCAGCAACCGTAAGTGTGATGCCACGAAAGTTAGGTAAAAAGAAGCAGTCACATTCCCTTGTAGATAGGGCTTGTAGTTCACTACAACGAAGACAGGCGGCGAGGGCCACGAGGAAAACAGTCTTCCTAGTAAGATGGCTGAGACGTGCAGAGGCCAATGGTTCCTTGCCATCAAGTCCGCAAGGACGACGGACAGTTCCCAGTCTGGAAATCGCTTGGGGGTTCGTGGGCGATCTAATTGGAAGGAGTGGATAAGCGAGGAGATCCTTTAATCTGTGAGGAGACAGCTTTGAAGACAGCATTCAGTGCTGAATGGTACACCAGGATGGTGGATCCGCGTAAACCCTCCTTAAATAAGGAGGACAGGAACCGGAGGAGGTCGTGCAGAGGCGGATTGAGTGGATCGATTTGTTGTGAGATACACCAATGAAACCATCTTTTCCAGTGGCTGTCGTAAACTTTCGTAGTGGAGGATCGCACGGCCCTGGAAGCAATGCGGGAGGCCTCGTCCTCAAGAATGCCTGCTGTGCGGAGCAGTCGGATGATAGTAGCCACCCGTGAAGCTGAAGCGAGGATAGGTTCGAGTGGAGTAACCGTTCCCGGCCCTGTGAGAGAAGATCCCGTTGTGGTGTTAACTGGCACGGGGAGGCAATGAGGAGGGATAGAAGCAGGGGGAACCAAGCCGTGGATGGCCAGTTCGGTGCTATCAGGAGAAATCGTCCGGAGCAGTCGGCGATCTTGCGGAGGACTAGCGGCAGAAGGTGAGGCGGAGGAAAGCCGTAAGCATAAAGGTGGTTCCAATCCAAAGTGAGGGCGTCCACTGCCCAAGCCCGGGGATCCGGTAGGGGACTGACAAACAGAGGTAGTTTGTTGTTGAACCTCGTGGCGAACAGATCCACCATTGGTTGATGCCACAATTGGAAGAGAGCGTGGCACACGGATGGATGAAGTGCCCATTTGGTGATCAGAGGCTTCTTGCGAGAGAGGGAGTCAGCGATGACATTCAGGGATCCAGGAATATGGAGCGGCAGCAGCCGAATGTGGGAGAGGATGCAGAAGTGGAAAATCTTGGATGTGATGCGGTGGAGAGAGTGGGAGCGAGTTCCACCGCCTTTGCGGAGGTAAGCTACTGCTGTTGTATTGTCGATATGGATTTGGACAGTTTTGGAGGATAGGAAGCTCTGAAATCTGAGGAAGCTCTGTGAAGGCCATGAAGAACCGCGCGAAGTTCTAGATGGTTGATATGCTCATTGGTATCCGCAGGCCACAGACCGGAGGCTGTGAGGTTGCCGACGTGTGCTCCCCATCCTAGCTGAGAGGCATCTGTGAATAGGTGAAGATCGGGGGGCGACTCGTGAAGAGGAACAGATGCAGTTAGGTTCATGATGTCCATCCCCCAAAGGAAGTTCACTGTTGGGAAGGACGGACCTCGGATTTGAGGGGGCATCTTGAGAGCAAGGCTTGAGTTCCCCCCCCCCCCCACTGTGTCAGGCGATAGTGATGGAGGGGGCGAGCCATCCACCTGCCATAGGGGAAAAGATCCGCAAAGGAGTCGATCGTCCCAATGGCGGATGCAAGGTCCTGAAAAGTGTGTTGAGACTGTTGTAGAAAGTGTCGAGAGGTTAGCAGGTGGGATTGGATCCGGTCCGGAGACGGGGCGACCGTCCCTTGGGTGAGGGCGAAGGATACTCCGATGAAGATGAAGCGTTGAGCCGGTAATAGACGGGACTTTGGGAGATTGATACCGGAGCCCAGCCGGTGAAAAAGTGACACGACAGTGCGCAGATGTTTCAGCAGGCCGGAAGGGGATTGATGAGACGTGGAAGCGGATCCCTTGTTGATGGAGATGCGCCAAGACCGGACGGAGGACACAAGTGAAGATTCTCGGGGCCGCATTGAGACCGAACGGTAGATAAAGGAATTCGTATACAGTGTTGTCAAGGATGAAACGAAAGAGGTGGCGGACAGTTGCATGTACGGGGATGTGTAGGTAGGCGTCGGCTAGATCCAGCAACACCGTTCAGGACGAAAGGATTCGCGGACAGAGGATACAGTTTCCATCTGGAAATGCGGATTGTCTATGAACCGGTTGAGGGGTTTGAGATTAAAAATTAGGCGAGTTCCACCGTTCTTTTTGTCCCATAGAAAAATGTCGCTGTAGAACCCTGGCAAAAACGAGGGGGGGGGGGACTATGCGGATAGCGCGTTTTTGAAGAAGGGATAGTATTTCTAAACGCAAAGCGCTCGAGGGATAAGACTGACGATCCCACGGAGGATCGCCTGTTGGGGGAGGAACAATAAACATTGGTTTGAAGCCGTCGGTTACAATCGCACGAAGCACGGGGTCGATGGTAAGCGCATGCCAAGCTCTGGCATAGAACCGAAGACGATCCCCTACAGCTTGTAGGGGAGGATGAGTGTCAATAGGATCTAGGGGTCCGACGTTTGGAGTGTCGTCCGGAATCTGAGGATGAACGGCCCAGGGAGCGTCCTCGTCTGCAGCCCTGGGGTTTGTATGGAAAGGGCAAGGCGGATCGAGGTGCAGGAGGAGGTGGACGATCAGCAGTCTTGACATCATGAGATGATCCTAACGGAGCGTCCGTCTTGGGGTGGATGGAGGAGGGACGTGTAGAGCTTCTTGACTTGGCGAAGCGCGGTTTTCGTGATATGTCCAGGTGCGGTGCTACCTTTGGGATGAGGCCTCGGAAGAGACAGTCCGTCTCCGTCTCATGGATCGGTTGATTGCGGAGGAGGTGGCGAGTGGACGCGTGGAGGTTGGGAGCAGTGTTCATAGACCTCTCAAAGTAGTAAGGTAGAATTAAAAAGGGCCCTGGTGAACCAGTTCATTGCATGGTAGGTAGCAAAGCATCCTTTGCGAAAGACTTGATTAATGAGGAAAGTGAGTTGTCGGGTATCCTCAGGCGGATCAGAATAGAGCCGTTCGCACATTGCGTTGGCGGCAGTGCAGAGAACATCCGCTTGGGAAGCAGCACGAAGACCGAGGCGGAGGATGCGGTCGTTATCCCGAAGCACAAAGACTGGAACCGAGGCCCGTCGAGGGAGGTAAAGGGAGGACCCAAAATCCAATTTTGTATCCGCCGTTAAAAACTCGGATTGAGGATAAGTATCAAAGTTACGAGGATTGCCGGTGCCATCCCCAATGGGACGAAAGAAGTAATTTTCTCGGCCCGGACGAGGCGGAAGGATGATCCCTGTCCAATTCCAGAGGGGACCCATTACCTAAAAGGATACCCCCGTTCCAAAGAAGGGTGGTGAGTAACGTTGTGGATTGTCCACGGAGAGGTGGTTGAAGGGATGGTTGGTCGCGGAGACTGAAACCATAACCTGTGGCTAATCCCCTATTTTTTACTGTAGCCGGGGCGGATGAGGAGGGCTTGTACAGAAAGCAATCGGGAATATTTTCCTCCACCGTCCGTAGTAAGTCTGGTAGCGGAATCTCAGAAGGATGTGGATCGTTGGGAAACGGTGGCTCTGGTAAGCTGAAATCCGAAGGGTCCGGTGAGTAGTACTAATCCTGACCATCCAGTGGGGAGGACGAAGGATAAGGCGGACGAGGTGGCGGATTAGCAGAGGATGGATCGGCAGATTCCCGTGAACAGTGACGCTTGGGGAGAGAAGCCAACCAAGCCGAGGTGTAGTCAGGCTCTTTCCGCTTGAAAGTCTGCAGTGATGCATCCATGAGGGAATGGACTTGCGAAGGGGTAAGTAGATCCTCAGTCCGTCTGGAGGCATGAGAGGATCGAGAAGAAAGGTCCAGTGGTAGAGCGGATGTGGACGAGGCGTGTTTAGCCGCCGCTTTCCGCACCTTGATTTGCAGCTTTAAGCGTGCGTAACGTTCCTTAGTGCGAGCAAGTTAGGAGGATAGGGATCACAGATCCGAAGCCGGTGGAGGTTGTCCGCACGGGATAGGGGATGTGGCGGCTGTATTACATAGTGGAGGAAAGGATTCCGACAAAAGCGGATTGGGAGGCGGAGGCTCCAACATATCCGAGGACTTCAGCGTTCTCGAAGGACGGAGGAACAGGAGGAAGCGGATGAGCGAGGAAGGGGGGGGATTCCCTCGGGGTCCCCTTTGCTCGTGGCATCTTCCAGGCGGATGCGGGTGAGGATACGGATAGCTGATGCTGGAGCGGACAGTAAGCACAGCGATTTTCCGGAAGTGAATAGCGTGGTCGCTAGAGAAGAAAAGGTGAGCTCTGTCGCTCTGCTTCGACTATATATGCAATGGGGGCTGCGCAGTGGATCTACGCAGTAGCTAAGCGGACCGGAAGAACTTGTTTTATCTCTAGTTAAAACAGCATTAAGAGAAGGAGAATGCTAATAATTGGGTAATGTATTTTTCACGGCAAGTAGAAAAAAGAATAAATTCCCTCTAGTGCAACGAAGCAATAACTTGATTGAATTTGGATTGGAAAAAAAAAACGCATTTTACCTGGGGGGAACGTCAAAATTGGTTTCTGGTTTCTATTGCCTACGAAAATATACACTACCTGTAAATTTATTTGCATTCAGTTCCTGAGTGCTCGCTACCCTGGAAGAATAAAAACTCTCTAGATACGCCCCGCTCAGACACCCACCTGCGAATGCGCGGGTCCAGCGCATGCAGGCCCTCCATAAATGGTGTTAAGGCGATAGCCAGCCATCTACTTTTCCTCCCGATATGTCAGCCATGATGGTGACTCGAGAGGGGAGGTTGAATGGGTATTTACAGGTACTGTATATTTTCATAGGCAATAGAAACCAATTATGACCTTCCCCCAGTTAAATTGCGGTTTCTACTTGCCAGACAGAAAATATCCACTACCCGTAAATTTATTTGCATTTACAATTAACTTCGTCAATATAGGTGGCGGGCACCATCATGGGGGGGGGGGGGGGGGCAAGGGTGTGAGCTGGGTCCCCTGTGACAGAGTTGTGGTGGATTGGTTGCAGGCGCAACATTTTTCTGTCATGACCAACTTTGAACGCAAGGCAGTTGCAGCGGGGATGGAACTTTCAATTGCCAAAGCTAGTTGGTGAGGAAGTTCGGTCGAATTTTCCAGATTCCAGTATTGGCCGTTTTCTGTGGAGATTTTTCGAGTTGAAGTTGGAAGTGGTTGACGGCATATGTGGTGTGAAAGTAGTTGAGTGGGACGGAAGGGTCTTGGATGGTCTTCCTGGTGGTAGGTTAGTCCATTAAAGTGTGTGGCGTGGTTGTTGGTTTACAGGGCCGGCTCAAGGCAATTTGGGGCCCTACGCGGACTCAATAACTGGGGCCCCCCAGGGTCATAAGGTAGCATTAAGAGAATTTTTTCCTGAGCTTTTCATTCGTGTTCGATTTGATTCATTAAACAATAATTTTTCGTACGGTCCACGCCAATATCTATTTAACTTTATTATTATTATTACCGAAAAGAATGTAAACAACAAAAACAGTAAATAAAGTTGCAAAAATGACAAATTACAGTCACGAAAACGGAAAAAAAAAAGCAGCAAAGTCGTTACTAACTGTAACAGCAAATAACAGCCACATAAAGAAACAAAAGACATACTTCCCAAAGGTGGAAATAAAAATAAAAGAAAGAAGGAAAAAAAACTGGGGGGGGGGCGGGGGAGGAGCGACGAGAACGGAATATTCATTTCAATGTTTCGCGTTCTTCATTTCCTATCAGCCTGCCCCTTCCGACAAAAATGGCAACACTTCGACCAATCAACCCACATTCCCTAAGTTTCAAAACGTTAGCACAGATTCTCACAACGTTTTTGTGTTTATTTCGACGCTTCTATACAGAAGCAGGTAAGTGATCCCGCGCGGGGGCGCCTTTAATCCAGGGGCCCTACGCGGCCGCGTTGCTCGCGTGCACCTTGAGCCGGCTCTGTTGGTTTAGTCAGTTTGGCAAGATTGCGGTTAGAGTTCCAGGGAGATGACAATTTTGAGCAAGATGCGGAGGTCCTAGTTCACTGACGATTAGCAGGGTGATGGATTTCCAGAGAATTTTGAAGGCAGGGTTGATTCGTGGAACAGATCAAGACGACGCTGGCTAGTCCGGTTTGGTGCATGGTTGTGAGCGTTGAGATGAGCGCGAAATGACTTGTTGTAAGGTTCGGACTACAGAGAGGTGTGAAGGGGCATCTGATCAAGCCAAATAAAGAATCTTTGTGATTCAGGTGTTGGGAGTGAGTCAAGACGTTCAAGTAACAATGCTTCACATGTGGTAGAAGTCGTGGGTGAATGATTCGGAAGAAGCTGTCCAACGGGTTGAAGAGCAGTGGTGAGCATTAGATGTCGGTAGAAAAGACAGATGGGTTGAATGAGTGCCAAGATGTGCGTGATACACGTGCAGGAAGGTGAGAGGAGAGGATGTGGCTTTGGACTGATTCCCAAGGTGAGAAGAGGCAGTCGATGATGTGGGGTTCCAGCAGTTACCCTTGGTTGATGGAAATGTGACGGAGTCTTGGGGTGCAGCGTTGCAAAGTCTACATGATGGGTCAGATTGATGTTGCATTCCAGAGCCAATGTGATAGGAGTAGCAGGACCAGATGTGGACTTAAGATTGTGGGTTCATCATTGGAAAGTTCAGATGGACAGTATGTGAAAGAGGCATACCACCATAGGCGTTGACAGCTACAAGAGACAATTTTAGGTGGAAGTCCGGTTTTGACTCGGTTGGAGTCTGAAAGCTACCCAGAAACTGGGAGAGGGACCATAGGTTGCAATGTGCGAGGAGTTGCGGCGCTGTTGGGGATATTGATGAGAAGCCACTGGTTGTGGTTCAAAAGACATCAGGTTGCGAAGTCAGAGAGGGCTTACAAGCTGACGTAGTGTTGGTTATGAGTCGTGAAGTCTGTGTAGGTGGCAGATGATTCATCATGCTTGACTGTTTGATGAATGTATAACTTGAACGTTGGATTGGTCGAATTCCCAAGGATTTTGGATGAATATGATATTTTAATCCTGTGAGATTGAGTTGTGGCGTGAGGCGGAGTGATTTGATTCGTTGGTTGGCCGGAATTTCCTCGAGAATCCTGGTCCTTGAAGGCAAGAGATAAAACAGGGGTTCCGGTGTGTTGACATCAGACATGTTGGACCTGGAGGACGTCGTGTGTCAAGAGCGGAAGAGGTTGGACGTCACGTCTGGCTGTTGTAAGGAAATAACCTGTTGTCGTCCCTCATCATGTTTAGTCCAAATGACTGAGTGAGATATGAAGAGAGTTCGGTATCACCAAGACGGAATGGGTGGTTAATGACGGATACTGGATGTTGATTGTCCCATGAAATTGAACGCATTGTGATTGATATGGATACCGTAAATGATCTTCATGATTCGAAAGGTGATGTGGTTTCGAGTTGCGAATATGTGCGCACGAACAGTGTGACGAGTCGGTGAGCGTGAATGACGGATGTATGGTTAGAGCGAACGTGTGAGGAAGGGGTAAGATGCAGGTGAAATGAATACTTGACTTGGATGATTTCAAGAACAGCGAATCCAAAAGGCGACTGGTGGATTCAGAGTGCGAGCAGTAAGAGTGATCGCCAGCGATGGGAGCTTGCAGAGTGGGTGCGTTGCGATGCAGAGGGATTAATTTCCAACATTCATTCAGGAATTGGTTGAGTTGAAGGAGTCCCACCACCATGAATCCAAGCCATGGTGGATGTGGGGATGGTGAGATGGAGCAGAGAACATGGGTGATCAAGTGAAGAATCACGTCATTGACTGAACGGGTGAGGATGAAGGAAGGCGCGAGTTCGGGGTTGGCGTTGCTTCTGTTGTGCAGTGTGGAGACCATAAGCCTTTGAGGACAGTGCATGGCGGTTTCCCATCCTGTGAGGATGAATGATTGGTGGAAGAGGCCAAATTGGTGGTGAGAGAGAGATGGGACTTGATGTCTAGGTCGACTGGTATTGGCGGCACAAAGAACCAAGTGGATTCCAATGGATGTAGGTTGTTAAGTGTGATGTGTTTTGAGACGAACGACGAACAGCAAGAGGGTTTTCCATTGGATGGGCTGAAAATCAAAAGATGCGGTGTTCGGCAAAAGATTGTTGACGGCATCAGCAGAGGGCGTGTGACAGTTTGAAGAACGAAGGAGGTGGAAGTGGGCCTGTTGACGAACGGGAACTTCCAGTCTATCGACGAACGGATATGATGAAAAACTTCTTCCAGTGAGGATCAAAGTTGAATATCAAGGCTTACAGTGAGAAATAGGCGACGTCATTAATGGATTATAATGGTTGAAGGGCGTGGGGAAGGTGAATGGAGATGAATGCATGAGAATCAGCAAAATCCCATTAGTGTTCAAAAAAAGGAAAGGATGATGAGAAAGCGGCGGGTGGCCAGTGTGAATTACGGACGACGAACGACCTGTTGAAGGCAGTTGTAGCGAACGACAATGGGCAGCAGCAGTGGTCATCGAGCGTGCAAACGGTGAATAAGCTTGCAAACGACGAATGGGCTTGTGGACGGCGAGAGGGTTTGCGAATGACGAACGAGCCTGTGAACGGCGAACGGGATTGCAAGCACTAACGTCTTGTAACAGCGAACGGGCTTGCGAACGGCCCATGGGCTTGCGAGCGATGAACAGTTTTGCGAACGGGAAAAGCGCTTGCGAACGACGAACGGGTTTGCGAAGAGCGAACAGGATTGCGAACGACGAACGGGTTTGCGAAGAGCGAACAGGATTGCGAACGACGATCGGACTGCGAATGGCGCTTGGGCTTTCGAACGACGAACGGGTTTGTGAACAGCGAACGGCCTTGCGAACGACGAACGGGCTTGCGATTGACGAACGGACTGGGAACGGCGCTTGAGCTTTCGAACGACGAACGGGTTTGTGAACAGCGAACGGCCTTGCGAACGACGAACGGGCTTGCGATTGACGAATGGACTGGGAACGGCGCTTGAGTTTACGAACGCGAACTCAAAAGACGAACGGGCTTGCAAACAACGAAAGGACTGCGAACGGTGCATGGGCTTGCGAACGACGAACGTGTTTGCGAACGGCGAACAGGCATGCGAACGACGAACGGATTAGCGAACGACTGACGGACTTGCAAGTGGCAATGGGCTGCGAACGACGAACGGGCAGCAGGCGGCGGTCGTTGAGTTCGTGGTCAGCGAGCGACGAACGGCATGCGAGATGCAGAAGCAATGGTCAGGGAGGTTGATTGGGTGCCAACTATGGTGAGCCGGAATGATTACGGATGTTTGTGGTCGGATGCTGGTGAGGAGACGATCAAATGACGATGTTGGGGTTGACCCGGTAAACAGCAGAGGGTTGTGAGCAGCAATTGGCTTGAAAACGATGGTCGGGCCAGAGAACGGCAAACGGACTCGAGCCGAAACCAGTGAGTGGGTGAAGGGGAAACCGTGATGAAGACAACGTGAATGCTTCACTTGCTTTACAAACGGGGCGAACGGAATGATGAAAATCTTCGTTCAGTCAGGACGTCGGAAGAACGTGGCGAGCGTCGAAGATGGGAGAGGTCTTCGGGGAGACGGCTGCATGGATGGTGTCAATTACGGGTGAGTAGTGCAGCAAACGGTGACGAACGATGTGCGTATAGTGAACGAACAAACGTGTTCTTATTTTGGGAAAATTCTTTTGTAGAGATGACCAGCAAACGAACGAACGAACGCGAACGGGAGTGTTCTTCATGTAGCGGGCGGATGGCGGGTCTTGGGAACGGAGAACGACGAATGGTCAGGGCAGCGATGTTGAAACAGCGGCAGCTGGAGGAAAAGAGGTGACTGGCTATCGCCGTAACACCATTTATGGAGGACCCGCGCATGCGCAGGTGCGTGTCTGAGCTGGGCGTATCTATAGTTTTGATTCCTCCAGGGTAGCGAGCACTCAGGAACTGAATACAAATAAATTTACAGGTAGTGGATATTTTCTGTCCGGCAAGTAGAAATTGTTTTTATTATTTATTAGCGTTGGCATGGCAGACAAAAGCAGGATCTGTGATGCCCCCCCCCCCCCCTGTGTATTCCTAGGCTGCAGCCAAGTTAGTCTACGTAAACTGGCTACTACTGGGAGAAGGAACTTGGTTTCGGCTTCACCGAAACTGCAGCTTAGGATTCGGCCGAAACCGAAACCACAACAAGTCAAACCAGTTTTGGCTGAAACCGAAACTGAGCTAACTTCATGGCCGAAACCAGAACCGAAACCGAAACCAACAATTTGCCAGTTTTGGTGCCGGAACCAAAACCGAAACCCGATCGACTTCTAATTTCACGTATTTGGAGGAAAATAATATTGCGGTACAAAAGCTTAAATCTAGACACACGCTAATGTGTCGCGCCAAGTTAGGCAACAATCATCACAACGAACATCACATCAATGCAATTGTCAAAGTTGTAAACCATTGTGGCGCGACGCCATAGTGTCAGTGTCTAATATCCTGAAGCAGATTCAGGCACTTGGATAAAAATAATAATGCAGTACAAAAGCTTAAATTGTGTTGAAATCAAGAGTAATGACCCACCTGACAAAAATTAACTCGTGTAGGAATGCCAGCTAAGCTGCTTTCAATGCAAAATCTGACCCTCAATAACCGTTGCAAATGTGTTACTACTAGTTACTAGCTAACTAGCTACTAGCTAGCTAGTCCGCTCATCCCCCATGTTAAATCCCATAGGGTGATTATTCATCGATACCGAGATAACGGGAAGGCTTCCAGCTATGGATTTGGACGAATGGCTGCAATACGATACGAACTGCGTACCTTTTATGGATTGGAGCCTACGGGTGTAACGGGGATGGCGTGGGATGGCGCGTAAGTACGAAAATATTGTTATGACCATTATTAGTATTGTCGGCATCATCTCTCATTGGACGGCCAAAGTTCGGACAATGACAACGTGTATACTGATTTGATTTGATGTATTCATACGAGAGCACTACATGGGATTAACCCCTTACGCTCTACTCTACGAGCTAACTAACTTACTAACTAACAAAAGTCCATAGCTTGCTCCTCAAACCTCCACCTAGCTGCAACCACACATCGCACCCCAGTCAGTACCATACCAAAACACCACGTGTCCACCATAACCCTCTCTCCACAAATACACGTTGTAGCAAGCAACACTAGCCTCCCCCATCCCGAAAACGACCTGTTTGGTCACAAAAGGCAACCACCCTCCTCACCATGTCCCGAAACCCCTTCTCATGGGCAGCCAATCCTAGAACCCTGCCGAGCGACCAATCAGGACCAAAAACTGCATGCACTCGAAACCTGGCCCATAACGGACAGGAGAAGAGAAAGTGAGACACTGTCTCCACACCTGTCCCACAAGCACAGACCGGGTCAGCACACCATCCCAACCGAAACGTATGGGAGCGTAGAAGAACATGGCCCGTATGCAATCTGGTAAAAAGCAGCGCATCCCTCCACGAAATCTCCTCCAAAAACAGAGGCGATGAAACAAGCGGGTGCAACCCATACAGGTGCCTGCCAGAGCGCCCACCATCCCAGACAGCTTGCCATGCTTGCTGGGACAAAGAGCGAATTACCGGTTCCAAGTCCCTAGGCACAACAGGGCAGTGCACCACGTTTACACCACCATCGCACCCTTCCTTTGCCAACCCGTCTGCAACCTCATTCCCAAACTCATCAGAATGCCCAGGCACCCACTGGATAAAAACCTCAATACCCCTTTGCAAAGCAACCCACAGCTTCCTACCAATCTCAAGTGCTAATGGATGCTCAACACGCAGAGTGGCGAACGAACGTCGCAAGAAGGCAATCCCGGACGCAGAGTCCGAGAACACAGCAAAAGCAGGAAAACCCAGATCGCACCCTTCATCAAGGGCGATAGAGAGGGCAACTAATTCCCCCAAGAAGACTGAAGGTAGCCCTGTCAAGAAAAAACTCCTCCCCAAACGCAGTTCAGGGACAAAAACCCCTGCTCCCCCCACCCATTGCTCACAGCGGAACGACGCATCACAATAAATGCGTGGGACCCTTGGACGTGGCGGAACATCAAAGACTGCTAAGACCAAGCCACACCAGACCCAAGGCCTAAAAGGGGCAACAAATCCCGGCGCCAGGAATCCCTGAAGAGGCTGGCGCAGCATGAGTGTCGCACCCAGACCGAGCGACCCAAGGCGACCCCTGACACCCTCGGTCAACAACATGACTTCCAATAGACAGCATGCAACCGGGTCCTCCTTACCCCTCACTACAGCACGCAGACACAGGGCCAAAAGCAGGTCCCTTGCTCTAAGATACAATGGGCAATCACCCGCCTCCACCAGGCGTCGACAGGGGTCGACGGCAGACCACCAACAATAGTGCGGAGACAATCATTGATCCCCACCTGAACTCCCCTCAAGATTCCGCCAGCACAGGCAAGGAATGGCAGGTGGAAGTCCACACACGCTCTTATATACGACCTGTAAATAGAGGTCGACCTGTATACTGACGTGCGTGCCTAGACACACACTAGTGTAGCATGATAAATCTAAACAACGTTGCCAAAGAAATTGTATTCACGTCCAATTCACGAAAAATAAACCCACTGTAAAAACAATGCAAAACAAACAAAGCCAAAGACTGGTAAAGAGGCCACCAGGTTGAGAGTTGTTCGGCCCTTCAAAGGAGTGATATCAACACACTAAAACTAAAGAAGTAAAAATAAATTACAACAAAATAAAAACCAAACCAAAACTCAGGTGACTAAACTGAGAATGGTTCGGCCACTAGGCAAAAGTGTTGACAACCAATTTCTTGTTGATGTGCCATTTTATTACACATCTGCACAGTAGTGGAGTTGAGTCTAATACACAATTTGTAAAAAGAGACTGACACCATATCAAACACCAAAACTGGTAAAAGGGGCCGCCAAGTTCCGAATGGTTCGGCCCTTCAAAGAGTGATATCAACATACCAAAACATTCGCCAACTTAATCGCACCATATAATACTTTGGACGTTAAATGAAAACTTGAACATTGCTACCGAAAGTAGCAATGTTCTAGTTTTCGTTGAACCTTCAAACTATTAAAGTAACATACCGCCTGCGTTATAACCTTCCGCCTGCCTCATAACACCCACGCGACGATCACATCCGCGTATTTACCACAGCTAAGGTCAACTGAGATGGTAGCTTCGTTTCTCGCAGTGAATAACATAGCTACTGTCTCAATTGGCATTGCACCTAATAGTCCAGCCAGCGTGAACCCGTTGATTGTGTCGTCAAAAACCGGAATGATTCTCGTATTTTAAAATCGCAATTTATAATTTTCTAGACTAGTGTCTTATAATTTTGCTTCGGCGATCTATTGGAATAATTAATTTTAATGTTTACCGCATTAGTCTTTTAGATTTTTGTTCTTATCGTAATTATTAGAAAATTAGTACATCCACACACAGAGATGAAACGTCATAGTTATTGTATGCGCGCGTTGCATCATTTATGTTCGGGACGAACGTATATAAAGTTAGCAATATTCAACAGAAAATCTCCTAGACGCCACATTTTAAAACAGTTTTTTAGCAAGTGAAAGACTAACGGTAAGTAAATAGACCTTTGGGGCCTTACTTGATGTGGTGGATCGAGAAAAATGGTGCTGGGAGGTATATCCCTTTAAGCAGTGCGATTAACTTGGCGAATGTTTTGGTGTGTTGATATCACTCATTTGAAGGGCCGAACCATACGGAACTTGGCGGCCCCTTTTACCAGTTTTGGTTTTTGATATGATTGTGGTGAAATGGAGAGCAATGACCCACCTGACAAAAATTAATTCGTGAAGGAATGTCACCTATAAGCAGCTTTCAATACTAAATCTGACCCTCAATAACGTTGCAAATGTGTTACTAGCTACTTCTAGTCCGCTCATCCTCATGTTAATTTCCATAGGGTGATTATTCAAGGACACCTATATAATGGGAAGGCTTCCCGCTATGAAATTGGACGAATGGCTGCAGTACGATACGAACTGCATACCTTTCCTGGTTTGCAGCCTGGGGGAGTAACGGGAATGGCGTGGGAGGGCACGTAACTACAAAAGTAAAGTTATAACCATTGTTAGTATTGTCGACATCGTCTCTGATTGGATGGCAAAAGTTCGGACAATGACAACGTGTATACTGACGTGCGTATCTAGACACACGCTAGTGTGTCGTCACAAATCTAAAAAACGTTGCCAAAAAAATTGTGTCTACGTCCAATTCACGAAAAACAAACAAAGTATCAAATTAAAGTCAAAAACTGGCCAAGAGGCCACCAAGTTGAAACTGGTTCAGCCTCACGCAAAGGAGCGATATGAACTAAATAAAAGAATTAAAAAAAAAATTAAAAATAAACCAAGAACTGATAAAGAGGCGACTAAGGTGAGAATGCTTCAGCCTATCAAAAGAGGGATACGAATTTAAAATATTGGGAAAATATTTAGCTATAGTTGACGTGGCACATTATTGCAAATCTGCGGGATAGTCGAGTTGAGCCAAATATAGTCCAGTTGCCATATGCCGATTTTTGGCCTAACCTAAAAAAACTGTCTGCACAAAATGTTTTTGCGCAGAGATGTTCTACAATGTGTCCCTACTCCAAAACATAATGGTGCCACCTTGGCACCCTTGGAAAATTCAAGATGGCGTCCAAAATGGCAACAACAAAACAGCTTTTTGCTTCTAGAGTCTAAACCGTTCATCCAATTGAAAATTAACCGGTTACCAATAATGTTTGGAATAAAATTTCCTTCAAAAAAGATACTATTCATATTTTTGGTAAAATTAATCCATCTTGCCGAAATTCGTTAATAAAGTTATTTTAGACCATTAACGCATGTTTCAAATACAATTCCTGACTTTAAACAGCTGCAGTACCCGTTCTAATTGGTATAAATGGACATGATTAGGCTTACATGAAAGATGAAGATTTATATTTTCCAACAAGGGTAATTAAAGCGATTTATATTAATTAGGAGCTAAGTTACGGCAGTTTACGTATGTTGTAGCACTGTGCTTTTAGCCCTATTTTACCACGTGTTCCATCTTTAAACTTCTGCACCACCCGTTCTAGTTCGGATAAATGGACGTGATTAGGCTTAGATGCAAGATGAAGATTTACATTTTCCAACAAGGGTAATTAAAAATGTATATTAATTAGGAGCTTAGCTACGGCAGTTTACCTACGTTGTGGCGTTGTGCTTTTCGTCCTATTTCACCACAAGTTCCATCTTTAAGCTGCTGCACCACCCGTTTTAATTCGGATAAAGGGACGTGATTAGGCTTAGACGAATTCCAACAAGGGTAATTAAAATGATGTATATCAATACAGTGTAACGCTGTGCAAGAAGGATTCATTTTACCAAAAATATGAATAGAACCTTTTTTGAAGGAAAATTTATTCTAAACGTAATTGATATCCTGTTAATTTTCAATTGGATAAACGGTTTAGACGCTAGACGCAAAAAAAAAAAATTCGTCACCATTTCTGGACGCCATCTTGAATTCCCCAAGGGTGCCAAGGTGACGTCATTATGTTTGGGAGTACGGACATATTGTAGAACATCTCTGTACAAAAACACTTTGTGAAGACTATTCTTTCGGGTTGTTGTGCCGGCTGCCGGACTAATACATAATTTTAAAAAATTAGGCGATATATCAAAAACCAAAACTGGTAAAAAGAAACGCCAGGTTCCAAATGGTTCAGCCCTTCAAAGGAATGATATCAACCCACCAAAACATTCACCAACTTAACTGCACCGAATAATACTTTTGACGTTAAATGAAAACTTGAACAATTGCTACCGAAAGTAGCAATGTTCTAGTTTTCATTTAACCTTCGAACTATAAGTCGGTGTGACTAAGTTGGCGAATGTTTTGGTGTGTTGATATCACTCCTTTGAAAGGCCAACCCATTCGGAACTTGGCGTTTCTTTTTACCAGTTTTGGTTTTGATATTATTATTATTAGGTGGATCGCCAGATCCAATTCAAAATTTGGGGTCACCGAGTCTGACCCGAATTTCCCGGGCAATTCGGGTCGCCAGATCACACTGGTCACCAAGTCTGACCCAAAATTCCGGGTCTGGTGCTCAGACCCAGTGACCCAGCTTAAAACTTGACCCGCATGACCAACTTTGGAAGGGATCAACTGACTCAACAATTCAACAAAACAATTTCTATTGTAAATGGTTATAAAAAAAACCCTAATTTTTCCCAGGTCAAAATTGGTTTTTTATCGCCTTACCTAAAAAAAAATACTACCTGTAAATCTCTTGCATTCAGTTCCTGGATGCTCCTTCTCTCTTGAGGTTTTTTCTGTCTAGATCCGACCAGCTGCAGCAACCACACTGCGCAGCCCTCCTATAAAAGCATTCGGCTTGGGCGCGGCCACCATCTCTTTTCCTCTCGATGTGTCATGGTGGTGACTCAAGAGGGGAAGTAGGGTGGGTTTACAAATAGTATATTTTTTCGGTAAAGCGATAGAAACTAATTTTGACCTGGGAAAAATTAGGGTTTCTAGTCGCCGGTACGAAAAAATCTACTTCCTGTAAATTTCTTGCATTTACAGTTGACTCGTCAATAAATGGTGGCGGGCACCATGTGACGCGTTACCCCGGGTTGCGAACTGGCTTCCCCACAAAATTAATAAAATTCGCACTTTATTGAAAATAAACACAAACAGGAGTGGTTTGTCTTTTGTAGGATGTGGTGGTCCATTTGGGTGTGAGGAGGGTCTTGCTTCTGTCTTTTGAAGGTCTTCATTTCTGTTATTAAGTGCAAGAGGGTTGGACTACACATCTGGCTTACGACAACTAGTGCCAGACAGTGTAACCCAAATACTTGTCATGACATGTCGTAAAACTAGTGACTTGTGAAGACAGTGTGGCTTCTCCATGATATGGCTTGGTGGATATCAGTAATGGAGACTTGACTGTGGAGTGCCCATGAAGTCGAAAGTGCCACGAGTTTGTGGATAACCTTGTTGATCTAACTTGTGATGGTTGTGGCCGGAGTCACGTTGATTCCTTTAGAGAATGGTAGGAAAGGGTGGATTTGCTCTCTTCGACACTCGTCCGCTGATCTGTGGAAGGAAAGCGTAAAGCTCGAGCTGGACTTTTAGTTTGTCACCAAGAAAGTTTCTTATTGCTGGAAAAAGTACAACTATCAAGATCCGACCAGCTGCAGCAACCCCACTGCGCACACGTCATGTCAGCCCTCTTATAAAAGCATTTGGCCCGGGGCGGCCACCATCTCTTTTCCTCTCGATGTGACATGGTGGTGACTCGAGAGAGGAGGTACGGTGGGTTTACAGGTAGTATATTTTTTCGGTAAAGCGATAGAAACCAATTTAGACCTGGAAAAATTAGGGTTTCTAGTCGCCGGCATTGTTGTCTCAACGATGCTGCTGGATGCTTGATTTTTCAAAGATCGTCGGCCGCCTCAGTAACCCGACCGCGCATGCGCGGTCCTCCCTATAAGAATGGCAGCTGCGAGAGTCTGTCATCTCTTTGTCTCAAGCCGCCGTCACGGGCGGCCGCTCGTTCTGCTTCTACTTCAACTGGAATCAAAGTCTTTTGTTCTGAAAACATCGTGGCTCCTTTCCCGTGTTTCCCGGGACCGCCACCCTCCGTTTGTGCAGGCCGTCACATCGATGCCGCTTCTTCCTGCCTTCCGGTTGTACGTCGTCCCGACCACCGTGGGATTACACATTTTGTGACCTTTGAACCCGTTTGCCGTCCGAAAGCCTCGCGTCGTTTTTGCCTATCTTCTTTTCGCCTCAACAAGTTTTCGCTGAAGAAGACTTGGTCCCTTCTTGATCGTCCCGACGAAAGCATTGCAACTTGCTGTCGGGCTCAGTACTCCAGACCGTGACCCTCCGACCAATGCTAGGAACGAAAACATCGTGGCTCCCGGGATTGATCCACCCTCCGAAAACTGTTAAAACGCTTCATCGTTTACCCACGTTTCAGGCGGGTGACCATGTCTTTGGACTCGTTCCATGTTCCCCATCCGAATGAACATCATCAATCACATCTGTCTTCACTGGCCCTGCAGTTCACTGCTAGAAGAACTCTCGCCGATGCTCTGGTGCTGTTGCCGAATCAGGATTCGTCGCTCCACCCGAAAACACCTCCCGATGCAAGCCATCAATCAACACCTTCTTTCGGCCGTTGCTGCTTTCCACCACTCTTCCGACCACGATCATCACGGTAAAGAAGAGAAACCTCTTCTCTAAACATAGGCCTGAACGAAAACAAGTTTCATCAGCCATGCCTTTCATCCCACCGATGGAAATGAAGACACCGTGGCTCCGTTCCCCTGTCTCCTGGAATTGATCCACCATCCGAAAGCTTGTTGGTTATAATGACTCGTCGTCCACCCACTTTCGGATCATCGACTACTCCGACGTGAGGAATGACTTCCCTTGGCCTTCGTCGAAGCATGAACAAGAACAATTAACTTGTTTTCGTTTGTCCCGCCAATGGAACCGAAAACACTGTGGCTCCCTTCCCATCATCTCCCGGGATTGATCCACCATTTGAAAGCAAACAAATCCACTCTTGAAAGCCAACTAACCTCGTTAACTCACCGGCCACACCAGTGAATCGGCATCCGATAAGACCTCGACTCACGCCATCTTGAAGATGGACGGAAAACCCCCCCCCCCCCCCACGGCACCGCTCCGCACTTTCCACCACCCGTCTACTCATGAAACGAAAAAACAATTTCGTCCACCCTCCATGTGCATCAGCCACCCTCCCAACCAACAGTCTGCCCAAATTTGAACCTTTCGGAAAGACCACAAGCCCACTGGAAGAACTCTAGCATCATCTTTTCCTTTCGGAAACCCGGGAACCAGGACAGGTCATCATCTGTTCCTTTCATTCCATGACCGGAGAAAAATCAACATGACTTCCTTTCATTGCCTTCCAGGGACGACTCCTCATCTGGAAGCTCGGCAGCTGCGACGACGCACCGTCTACCGCTTCATTTCACCTAACGGACATGGGATAAGCAAACCAAGACATTGTACCGCCATTTCTTTCGCTCCGCCATTGGCTTACGTGAAAGCTAGGGAAAGCTACAAGATTTCCAATTTCTTTCGTCAAGACCTCTTTTCCGAATGTACATCCAACCTTGACTTCATCATGTCTCAAAAAAAAAAAAAAACCGAAACGATAAAAGCGAAAACGGGAAACCGACTAAACGAAAACGCGAATGGAAACCTTTCCGAAAGCTCCATTCCAACCAACTCCATCAACTGATCGAATTACGACCTCCCTTCTTTTGAACTCGAGACGAATGGCCCGCTTGGCGCTTCCCCCTTTTGTCCTCTCCAAAAACCCAACAGCAACGCCTCTTTGGGCTCCCGGCCGCATATTTTTTTTTCGTAAACAGTTCAACATAGGCAGCCAAATCGCTCCCTCTGATTGGTCGTTCTCTCGCTTGGAAAGATGGTGACGTCGGCGGCATCCTACGAGGCGGTGTTTTCGTGCTCGAATAGACTATCTCTTCCAGTTGCTTTTCTTTGCCTACCGAATACATTCTTGCCCCTTTAAAATACTATGAAATTATGCAACTTAGGAATTAAGCTCGGAATAACCGAAGATGGAGCCTACAAGGTATACCAACACCCACCACTCGTCCTTCCTTCATCGGACGCTATTGTGAGCGCCGAATGAATGATGCAGTATTGAGGTGAAGCATCTCAAGGGTGGCTAATTTTTCGCCTTACGACGATCACATTTTTGGTTACTGCTGCTTATACCGTAGTTGCAACCAATTTCTGCGTATTGAAAACGTCTTCCTTTATTTTCGTAATTTATTAGTGAAAGTGGGTTTTTTTTACAGCCACTTATTTTAATTTTCTGTAAAACATACTCGAAGCAGAATAATGAGCCGAATTAGCGTTATAACACACGCTGTTGCCTTAGCACTCCCTGTCAACTGTTACATGGTAATTTTCGACGAAGGGGGATAATTTTTCTAGGTAATTTTATAATCTTGCGTAAACGTCACACTGCAACAAACTCATGATCGCATTAAATGTTCGCAGTTTCGTTCACTGCTGGCAGTGTTTATGGGATAACGTTTAATCCATTTCTGTTATAAAGTGGCTTTACAATCAAAATCAAAAATTATATTATTTTTGCGTAAGTTTTAATAGGTTCAAAATGTTGTTCTTATACCGTTTTATAACAGCGTGATTTCAGCAGCGTTCCGTATTACTAAATTTATTTGGCCACTAAATGTTTACTCATTTGTTCATATAGCTAAAATCTAAAAAAAAAAATTGTTTATTTTTCAATACGCAGAAATTGGTTGCAACTACGGAATTAGCAGCGGTAACCAAAAATGTGATCGTCTTAAGGCGAAAAATTAGCCACCCTTGAGATGCTTCACCTCAATACTGCATCATTCATTCGGCGCTCACAATCGCGTCCGATGAAGGAAGGACGAGTGGTGGGTGTTGGTTTACCTTCTAGGCTCCATCTTCGGTTATTACAAGCTTAATTCGTAAGTTTCAGCATTTCATAGTATTTTAAATGGGCAAAAATGTATTCAGTAGGCAAAGAAAAGCAACTGGAAGAGATAGTCTATTCGATCACGAAAACACCGCCTCGTAGGATGCCGCCGATGTCGCCCATCTTTCCAGGGAGAGTAGAGCGAGAGAACGACCAATCAGAGGGCGCGATTTGACTGCCTATGCTGAACTGTTTACGAAAAAAAATTATGCCTCCCGGCCGCACTCCAGCTTTCCTCCAAGCCCACCGCCAGGCAACCTTCAACAGCATTTTTCGGACCACCATAACGGAAACCAGTCCCGTCTTGCGTTTGTATACACATCATGGGATCCACACGTGAAAGCAGCATGCAATGCCACCGCTGCATCCCTCCTCGTCCCCAAATGGACTAATCCAATCCAATTTCCGGTCGCACCGCTCCAAGGGCTTTTATTTCCCGCTTCTCGCAAGCATCACATGACGACCTTTTTTACTATTTTTCACGGCTACATAGCATTCCACTGGACCTGAACAAAAAGACACTACACCATGGTGAATGTAAAGAAACCCGTTGCACCCGATGTTGAGGACATCTATTTTGGCCGCATCCCAACCATTGACTGTTGGAAATCGGCATCCCAGCTTGAGAGCATTGCGGAATTTTCCCAGGTGTTTTGGGTGGTTTCGTGATGGTACAAGATGGTTTCGGTTTCGGTTGAGGAGTTACAGGCTGAGAGTTCTTGCGTACCTTCTTTAAAGTACCAACCCGTTGCACCCGATGTTGAGGACATCTATTTTGGCCGCATTCCAACCATTGACGACCCAGGGAAATGCAATTGCCCCGAACTCAAGAATCCATACCGTAAAGACCCCCACACATCTGTCTGCCAGTACCACGGAAAGTGTGAGTACTACAGCAACGCATGCAAGATCTGTGTAACTATCCCTTTCGCAGACTGGCGTGAAATTGCATCGATGCAGCTCGCTTCTGCAATCAGAAACGACACGCGAAACAACGAGCCACAACTTTAAAGAAGGTACGCAATAACTCTCAGCCGGTAACTTTTCAACCAAAACCGAAACTTATCTTGTACCATCACGAAACCACCCAAAACACCTGGAAAAACCCCGCAATCCTCTTAAGCTGGGACGCCGATGTCCCCATCGACTGAATCGGAGGAAGAAAACCATCACGCTGCACAAAACTTGCCTCCAGCCTAACTGCAATCCCAGGATGAAATCGAGGAAAGCCCGTCTTCACCTCTACAGAGGAAACTATTCATGAGATTGAACAACTACCAATTGAATTCTTGGTTCCATCAACACCCCGCTCACCAAACAGAGACGGAACAGATGTCAACGAGCCGGAATTGCATCTCAAAGCAACCCCTCCCACTTCAGCATCTGATCGGTGAGACTCACCACAACAGACACAATCATCACCGGTGATCACACCAACCACATCAGATCAACCCGACGAATCAAGAACCCCGCTCTTCGGTCTCGATTCCGAAGAAGTCATTGAAGTAGACCATCAACTTATCTTCAAAACGCTCAAGCACAAGTTGAAACTGAATGACAGAGCCAAAGTTCACTACGAACTAAACTCCCATCAAGTCAAACCTCTACTTCAATCATTTCAAGCAAAGCTTGCTGAACAAACCCACACCATCTCAGATCTGCAGGGCGAAAACGACAAGCTACACTCTGAAAACGCTGCTCAATTCTAACTACTTACTGATGCAGTTCTCCACCAGGCACTTTCAAAAAACCCGTGAAAAGAGGATTAACGCTATGCCAGAAAAGAAACAACCAAAAACAATGATTGGTTGTTTCTTTTCTGGCATAGCGTTAATCCTCTTTTCACGATTTCTTTAGCCAGAGTGAGATGAGTCTGTCGGCTTTCAAAACTTTCAAAAAAGAAAATTTCCTGCACCCCCCCCCCCCCCATACTAGACTCAACCCTCCAACTCAATCTTGTCCATGGGTCTTCAGTCCATTCACTTTCCATGCCTCCATGAAACCGGCCTACAAAGCTCCATGTTGCTTCCAGCACCCTCTCCTGGTCTCTAAACCCTCGGATCCAAGGATCATGCCACCCTCTCTACCGATGAGACCCTTGGTCTACATCGAACCCCCACTTGATGCAAACAACCTACCATCATCACTCAACACCTTCAACGACCAGTACCTTCAAGCACAATCTGCCACACTGAAACGTGGAAATCGACCAAGGCCACGTCTGAAGTCCACAAACTCAACTCATACTCCTTGTGGCAATTTGACAATGTCAACAGTTTCAGACCCCTCCATCCTGACATGATCCAACTGTCTACCCAACCAACCTCGGAAATCCCATGCGACTTTTGCAGATCTAAAGCAAAAGAATACTGCTTCGAGGTACGAAACCAGTCTAACCCTAAAAACCAACAATAAGCCCAACAACTTGCCGAGCCAAAATTTTTTTTGTTAGAACCGAAAAAAAAAACGAAAAAAAAAACACCCCTTTCAAGATTATAAAAAAAAAATCTTCTGGAATGATACCCCTGTAGCCCCCCTACCCTAGATTACCCATCCCGGTCGGGAGCCCCAGAGGAAACCCTCTCCTTTCGATCAGATAGTGACTTGACCGGCAAATCACAGCTCTTTCAAAATCCTCTTTTCCAATTAACAAACCTAAGAAAAACTAAGACCATAAAAAACAAACAACACCTTCTGGTTTAGAAGAATTAAAACTTCCATTTTTCTCTCATTTCTCACCCATCAAATCTCGGACCCAAACCTAAAGGCAGGTCCCACCTAACCCTTAAAAAAAACGAGAAGAAGTGACATTACGAACATTTGAAATCATGAAAAGCAAACGAAGAGCAAAGAAAAACCCAAATTCCTTGTCAAAAAAAAACAACAACTAAGGCACCTGTCACCACAGCTGATGTCAAAGCATAAACAGGTGAACGCCAATCGTACGTGACGCCAGCCTCAGAACCTCAGAGAACTCGCTCAAAAGGTGCCCGCCACCAAATTTGACGTCTTTGCGTCTTGGTTCGCAAGTCCAGACGTGGCCTCAGATGGTTCAGAACGATTTGTAGAATCAAAGATGACTTTAAGATGGTGGTTACAAAGAGACCCAGATGGTGTGGTCTGTTTCATGTCTTGTCGTGTTCCTGAAGAAGTGGATGGTGAAGATGGAATGATTTCGTCAAGGTGAGACCCTTGGCTGTGGCATGTCAGGGAAGTTGACAGTGTCCTCAATTCTTGAGCTTGTAACCCATGTCATTTGAGATTTCCGTGTTGCTCAGAAATGTTGGTTGAAAAATGTCACACGAGACTCATAAAAACGCACACTTTCACAACGAAGATAGTCTACTAACTGCAAATTTTCAACTACTAACTGTAGTCGTCATCAGGCACCTTAAAGGTAAGTTTGAACTCTGTTGACATTTCGTTTTTCAGTCCAATACACGGTTCGAATATGAAACTGCTGCTGTCTGCTATATTCAGTGGATTGGTTGGAAAATTTACAGTTAGTAGACTATCTTCGTTGTGAAAGTGTGCGGTTTTGTTAGTCTCGTGTGACATTTTTCAATCGTTGTAGTGTTTCACAGTAAGATGAATAACGGTGTTTTTACAAATGTTGGTCGTCAAGGAATATCGGCTTCAAAGTGTATGAGGACAGATCCCACATGGAGTCGTCCAAGACTTGTTCCGTTAGCGAGATTGACAAAGTTGGTGAGACTTCACAGCAAACAACAACAGTTCAGAAGAGCTGTGGTGTTCTTGGCGAGGTTCTGATGGCTGGCTAGTCGTGAAGAGTTTCAGATAGCCAGTAGTGAAGAATGAGTGATTGGAAAAATTATCGACCACGTCAAGATGATCGGTGTTGGCGAGTGGTGGTGTATGTGGTAAGTGTTGTGGTTGATGAAAGGTGACACTTCGCATTAGGGTTGGTGTTTAAGAGCCTGACAGTTGTGAAGGGTGTCGTCGTCCGCATGTGTTGGATGTGTCGATGGGTACAAATGTCGAGCCATGATGCGTTGAACTAAGGGCCGTTGGGCGCAGAGTGCAACGTGAAGGTTCTTCGTGCGGGCGAAGGGTCATCAAACGAAAGTTTCTTGTAGGTGAAAGTCGATCTTCGGGGCGAAGGGTGTCAAACGAAGGTATCTTAGGATGAAGGTTGTCCTACGAGTGAAGGGTCACCAACGAAGGCTTCTTAAAGTTGAAGGTGGCCTTCGGGCGAAGGGCCATCCAGTGAAGGCGTGAAGGCTTCTCGGTTGAATGTAGCCTTTGGGACGAAGGGTAAACAAACAAAGGCTTCAAGTAGTTGAAGGTGTCCTTCGGAGCGAAGGGTTGCCAAATGAAGGTTTCTTAGGTTGAAGGTAACATTCGAGGCGAAGGGTATTCAAACAAAGGCTTCATGGTTGAAGGTTGTCCTTTGGGCGAAGGGTCTTCAAACCAAGGTTTCTTACGGTTGAAAAATGTCCTTCGGGGCGAAGGGTATCAAGCGAAGGCCTCTTAAGATGATGGTTGTCCAATGGGGGGAAAGGTCACCAATGAAGGCTTCTTGAAGTTGAAGGTTGCCTTAGGGACGAAGGGTCATCAAATGAAGGTTTCATATAGTCGAAAGCGTCCGTCATGGCGAAGGGATTTCAAGCGAAGGCTACATAAGATGAAGATGTATGTATGGTATCAAGATGAAGGCCTTCAGGTGAAGGGTGGCCCAACGAGGCTTTTTGAGGTTGAAGGTAGCCTTCGGAGAGAAGAGTCTTCAAACGAAGGCTTCATGGTTGAAGGTTGTCCTTCGGGCGAAGGATTTTCAGAAGAAGGCTTCTTGAAGTTGAAGGTAGCCTTTGGGGCAAAGGGTCTACTACGAACGCGTCATTGGTTGAATGTGTCATTCAGAGCGAAGGGTTTTCCAAACGAAGGTTTCTTGAGGTTGAAGGCAGTAGTGTTGTTCGATTTTCGATTAATGCATCGCGATGTCGACGTTTTGTCAACATCGAGCATTCGTTCGATTTTGAATTGCCATTGATGTTCCTTTCGATTTTTTTTTCATCAAATAGTCGCGGAAATATTCGCACTAAAATGCGAGTTTATCGGCGTGCAGCGTCGGGCTTGTTGAGTCATGCAAGCGCTTCCCCTCCCCCTCCCCGTTTCAGTTGCAGTGGACTCTTTCCAATCTACGCGACCTGGATAGTTGGAGTAATTCGAAGACAGCGGCCACGTGCGAAACCAAACCATGACTAGTTTAGTGTGGCAATATTTCAAACGACAAAAAAATGATGCTGAATGCGTATGTAACTTGTGCAAGAATGTTTACAAGGCTCCAAGTGGAAACACGACAAACCTACGGCAACATTTAGAGCGAAAACATAAGGAGGACTACTGACATTTAAAGCAAAAAGAAGCACAGGTCCCGTCAAAAAAAAGTACATTGGTAAGTAATTTAAGGCCTACACAGTAACTACGATGTAGGCACGTGCTTTTTCCCATTCGATATATTGTTTTATTTCCCTCATGCTGTTTATGTCAGTCTGACTTGGTTTAAAATAAAGCACCTAACGCAATTAGCCTTTAACAATAACAACATTAGCGGCAGTCTGAGTCTACCCCCTCGCCCACCCCCGACCCATCGTAAAACAGCGGACATATTGTTCGCATCCTCCCCCCCTTCTCTCCGAAACAAATTTTTTTCGCCTTAAAAAGGATTTTAAATGTTTGGACTTACGAGGTTATTATTTATTTCAAATGGCAAGTAGTCCCTTTTTTTCGCATTGTCGTTAGTCCCGGTTCGTCCGTAACTGTTTCAAGCCTACTTGGAAACGTTGCCGGGACCACATATCTGCGAACTGATTATGGATCCGGGTAAACACAAAAAGCATAATTTACAGGAAAACTTAGATTAATGTAGAGTTGATTAGGTTTGATTAGGTACATTAGCAGAACAAAACATTCTCCTCCTCTCCCCCCCCCCCCCCAACCTAACAACTGTACGGTTATAGTCAAGGCCTTTTTTTTTCTAGCTTCCCTGCATCTTGAAATTTGCTTCCTCTCCTAATCGTATTGTCCGGCAGTATTAATTTTAATGTCAATATTAAAAAAAAAAGACTATGGTTATTTAAAAAACAGCAAAAATATTGCGTAGCCTACTGTCCCAATTTTATAGTGTCGATAGAAAACGTGGAGAAGGGTATTTATTTATTTTGCCTTTTTGTCTGTTACTGTTAGGAGGAAACTTCTGAATCTGGTGCCAATAGAACCCAGCCATCAATCCAAGATGCTTTTGTGAATTCCCAAAAGTGGCACCACGACGACCCTAGGACAATTGCTGGTCACAAAATGCTTGCTGAAATGATTGCCATTGACTTGATGCCTATGCGTGTTGTAGAAAAACGTGGATTTAGAAATTTCTTGCATTCTGTACAACCAAAATATAAGTTACCTACGAAGCAGGAGATTTCACAAAAAATGATACCAGCATTGTATGAAAAAATATGTAACCAGGATAAATCTCTTTTGAGTAAAGCTTCTGCAGTTGCTATTACCACGGATGGTTGGACATCTAATACCAACGATAGCTATGTATCTGCCACAGCCCATTACATTGTAAGCAAACCAAACGCAGAGGTGGACTTCACCATTAAAAACAAATGTCTTGCAGTTCAATGTGTGAAAGAGTCTCACACGGCTGACAACCTTCAGGAACTGCTCGAAGATCTTCTTTTAAAGTGGGGAATAAATACCAACACAACTTTGACTGTATTCTTAACAGACAATGCACGCAACATAAGAAATGCTGTGGAACAAATTGATGGCACACAATCGCGACCTTGCTTTGCACACACGCTGCAGCTCGTTGTAAATGCTGGCCTAGAGACTGCTCCTTCCTTAAGACAAATATTGGTGAAGTGCAGGGCTATTTGTGGCCATTTTCATCGTAGTACACCAGCCACTCAAAAACTCAAAGCCGCTCAAGCTCAACTAGGCCTGCCAGTGCACAAGTTAAGACAGGAATGCCCAACACGCTGGAACTCAACTTTTTTAATGTTAGAACGGCTTGTAGAGCAGAAGCAGGCCATAAGTGTTGTATTGTCATCAGTTGAAGGGGTGTCAAATCTAACTGCATATCAGTGGAAAGCTGTTACGGAATTGTTAGCTACACTTCGTCCATTCTACGATGTAACGGTAGACATGAGTGGAGAGAAATATCCAACTATGTCGATGATAATAACTGTACTGAATGGCCTGTGTTCTACAATGGATAAAGATGACGTAGGACTGAATGACCTTAAGAAGAAATTGAAGGCAGAGATAATCTCGACAATGTGCTGTGGAAAATCTCACTAACCTACTCCTTGCAGAACATCCCCAACAGCAAGTTCCCGAACCACCTGCACAAGTTGAAGCAGGTACTGAGTGTGAAGGTTCTCCTGCTCCTGCAAAAAGGCAGCATGTAGATTCAGAGGCTTGGGATTTTCTGAAAGAAAACATTGGGGGGGAACATTGGCTACACAAAGACCCCTTGTGACGCCCATTGCTGCAGTGAAATTTGAAGTAAGAAGCTATTTGACTGAAATCCCCATAGGAAGAAAGGAGGATGTTTTTGCGTGGTGGCGAAACAAAACTGCAGTCTACCCCAAAATGGCCCAACTTGCTATGAAGTACCGAGCAATACCTGCCACATCGGCTTCAAGTGAGAGACTTTTTTCAAAAGCTGGGGATGTCATTACGGAAGACAGAAATAGATTGAAGCCCCAAAAAGCAGAACAGCTTATCTTCTTGGGGGCTAACTTGTAAATCACTAAGGCCTATTTCACCGAAATAATTTCATTCCTTCTTGACTGTTTTTAAGTGTAATTTGTATTATTATTTTTAGTATTACAAAGCAAAAATTAAATTAGGTCATCACAAATTTGTTACTTTTTTCCTTTTGTCGACAACTAGTATTTCGTAGAAATTTTGGGTGCGAAAGCCTATTTATTTTATTCAACAAACATCGAAATGCATCGATGTGAAAAAAACGACATCGAAAAAAGTAGCATCGTAACAACACTAGAAGGCAGCCTTCAGGACAAAGGGTAGTAAACGAAGGCTTCATAGTTCATGGTTGTCCATCAGATGAAGGGTTTTCCTTCCAAGATGAATCTCATCCTTTGGAGCGAAGGGTCTCCAAACGAAGGCCTCTTGAAGGTGAAGGTAGCCTTCGGGGAGAAGGGTCAAAAATGAAGGCTTCTTCAAATTGAATGTCGTCCTGCAAACGAAGGGTTCGGGCAAAGGGTGTCTTCAGGGAGAAGGCGAGAAAGATAGGAGCGACCATCTTGAACGGGAGCTTGAAGAAAAGAGATGGCGGTTGCATCTAGGCCGAACGCATTTAAAAGAGGGCTGAGCATGATGCATGCACAGTGGGGTTGCGCTGCTGGCTGGATCTAGACAGCAAAAAAACCTCAAGAGATATAAGGAGCATCCGGGAACTGAATGCAAGAATTTACAGGTAGTAGATTTTTTTCCGTGCCGGCGACTAGAAATGTTTATTTGTAGGCAGCTCAGCAATCGGCACAGCGACTATTGTTATATCACACGCCATGGCTGTTTGCTGTGACGTGCATATCACGTGACCGGGCTAGTACAATCAGACGGCCAAACAGCCGTTTTTCTCGTTCGTCATTGGCTAACTCATGGCAACTTCACGGCAAACAGCCATTGCGCATGGTTTAAAGTTATCAGGAAACCCCAAATATTCGAATTTCCGCACTAATAGTCTCTTTGCGTGTAATGATGCTTGAACTTTTATTACTCGTTTCTTTATGATGAAAAAAAAATTGTTCTGGTGATGCGTTATTTAGTATTTTCTTTAGTTAAGGATTTCTGTTTTAAAATGGCTGTATCACTGTTTGCATAATATTAGTTTCACTGAATTTGGCAAAAAAGATTGGTTAGGTCTACACTAAAATCGTTAAAAGTTTTTTTTTTATTTATCTACCTATTTATTTCCACATACAATCAGTGACTAATTTTAGTCAAGCCTAATTACGAAATTTGAGAAGTTTTATTAAGCCGTTGTGTCCGAAACCAGGCCCTACAACAAGTATCAGACTTTAAAGTGTTACGTATCTATTTCCAGGAGTATTAATTAACTGTGAGCTGTGTTGATCATCGTCGGACAAGCTCCTATGGTGAAACATAGAATTATTACCTAATAATCCCAGGCGAAACCAATGTAAATGTTGCAAATTAGCTATTTTATCCAAACTACTAACAAAAGAGAACAAACCAAAAAATAAGAGGTTACTTTTTTAGCCCTTAAAGTTTAGAGTGCTGATTTTATATAATCCAGTGATTAGTGAGGTTTGCTTTGGATATACCATTCTTGGAGTGTGCAACAATTTATTGGTGTGTGTGTGTGGGCGGGGGTTGACAGGGAGAAGACTATTGTAAAAGAAAATACCTAATGTTCTAAAAAAAATGCGTTCTTTTAGTGCCAAAAATGGCATTAAGATGACTAAAAATGCTTGGTCTTGGATTCGCTGTACACGCTTTTCAAATGCGAACCTTCTGGTCAATTGGAGTTGTAATTGGTATGGCGTAAACCACTTATTCAGATGTCCCTAACGAAAAAAAAAAAACCAGTGGTTTAAGGTCAGAATAAGACAGCCACACAACAAGCCTAATCCTGGCTGATCCAGGACCCCAAGAACATCATTGCATGCAAATCAAACCATTTACGAATAATATCGGGGAGTGTTGTGGGCTTGTGGCGTACGCAACACCATGCTGAAACCACAATCTATTGTAAATCCTGAGTGGAAGATGATCATTGCAATCAGTGACAACACCATCCACTATCTCATTCTGTAAACATTCCTTGTTCAGCTGCCATCACAAAAGAAGGCTGACCCGACCCCCCCCCCCCACCCCCCACCTCCCCATTGCAGAGCAGCTGGCTGGATCTAGCTGGTCGTTGTAGATCCCGCTTTACACCTTGCTTCACCCTCTCCTTGGTGTGCCATTTGCCTCAGGTGCGTATTAAAGAAATTACTGGGAGGGTGGGGAAGCATTTTTTTTTTTACTTAAGACTTTTGGTTGGCCAGGGGGTGGCCGGGGTCACATCGACATCAGTTCTCCCCTCTCATCCACCTCCCAAACTTTTTGGTGTAGGAATTCTAAGTTTAGCAATCTCCATCAACGACCAGCTATTCTTGTTGATACCAAGTGTGATACCAAAACCCATATACACTTGTTGATACCTAGAATTGAAGTCTGTGAATCAGCCATGTGTTGCCATGTTCTGGTTGTTGTCGAGAACAAACTCACGGTAAACACACTCAACGACATCTTTGCTAAAAATTTCTCCATTGTGACAGAAACCATTCCTCTTCCTCTTTTCGGCATGCATCTTCCAGACGAAATTGATTATATTGAGGTGCCTTACGAGAGCATTTTGAACCTTATCATAAATCTTGAAAGTGCAAAATCACCAGACTCAGGTGTGTGCCTGCTACTGTACTTAAACTCTCTGCTGAAGTCATTGCTAGGTACCTTCTTGCTTTTATTTTTAACAAGTCTATCAGCAGTGGTTATGTGCCACTCAAATGGCAGACTGCGTCTATTGTGTCAATACGTAGGAAAGGTAACAAGCAAGACCCCCACCTACTATCGCCCTATTTCTTTCACATCTGATATCTGTAAAATTATTGAACATATAGAATAGAAAACCCGACGGTGCAAGCTGAAAGCCAAGAAGCACTCACCCCCCCCCCCCTTCCCCCCACCCCAACCACCAAAAACACAGACCAACCAGGGGCCAACCACCAAATAAGCCTAAGCAAGAAAGTGGTCCAGCCGATTTTTAAAGGAATCAAGTGAAGGGGAAAGAACAACCGAGACGGGCAGAGCATTCACGTTCAGAAAAAAACCTGTTACGCACGTTGCCGGAGGAAATACTTCCACAGAGTTTAAGGGGGTGCCCCCTGGTCATGGTATGAGAAAGACAGAAAAAGTCAGCAGCCTGAACGTCAATAAGGTGGTTTAAGATTTGGTACGTGAGAATAAGATCTCCACGGAGGAATCTGGTTTTGACAGGGGTCAGGTTCAGTTTGCGAAGACGTTTTTCTTAAGAGAAGTGTTTTAGGGGAAGGCACCATTTTTTGAGGCGGCGCTGACAAGTTTCAAGACGGGCGAAGAAGGAGGCATAACAGGGGCGGCCAATCTGAGAACAGAATTCGAGTGTAGGGCGAAGGAAGGTTTTGTACAGGAGAGCAAACAGTTTTGGTGAGACAGCAGAGAAAGTTTTAAGAATATAGTGGGCTTTTTTAAAGACTTTGCCGAGTGATATAGTTAGTATTAACATGAAATTTAAGATACGAATCAACCAAAATGCCCAAGTCCCTATGGGACGTATTAGTAGGGATAGTAGAGTTACCAAGGCGGTAGCTGTAGTGTGGGTTGTTATGCCCAAATGCAGCAAGACAGTTTTTGGTCGACCAGATGGCAACAGCGTCGATGTCTTGCTGAAGATATTGATGAAGATAAGCGGGAGAAAGAATTTTCAGGTCGTCCGCATAGCTCCTGCTAAAGGAGTGGATGACAGAATGGAGGTCATTCAGGAAAAGATTGAAAAGAAGGGGGCCCAGAACAGATCCCTGGGAGACCCCAGAGGTAACAGGGACCCATATTGTTGAACACATTGTTTTATGACTTATACTCACAGTTCGATCACACTAAACTAAAAGTCAAAGATCTTCAAAGGTTTTTCCTTCGAATTGCGTGATCGAACTGTGAGTACAAGTCATCAACTCGAACCAAAGTAGAAATGCCGAGTCGACCGTTTTTTCGGTATTAAAAACATTGTTTTAGCTATCTGCTGAAGAATAATGTAATATGTGAAAACGAATTTGGCTTCAGAGAGAGTGCCCCTACCGACCTTCGTTTGGTTGAGCTTGTCCACAAAACTGCTGAGTCTAGGGGAAAGGACAAGTTGACATTGTTAGCATGGACCTGGTAAAGGTGTTTGATAGCGTTCCTCATGATTTGCTTATCCATAAATTGCGTGGCTGTGGACTTGGTTACATGGCTGATTGGTTTGCCTCTTTTTTTAAGTAACAGAACTCGGTTTTCCACTGAAGCCTGATGAGGTGTACCGTTTTTCTGTGCGAAGCTGTGGTTTTTTCCGCCACCTCTTCCTCGGTTAGAGGATTTCTCACGGAAGGGTTGCTGATTGTAATTACGATTTGAGTAATATCCATGTAGTAAAGTTTGGTTCCTTCGCTTGTTCCAGTCGTTCTTATTACCTTGCTTGGGAAAGGGTTTGAAAGGTTGTTTGTCAAAACGCTGGGACTGCCGTTTTGGTTTGTCTTCCTTTGGTATGCTACCAACGTCTAAATGAGGGGCCAGCTTGAGGATTATACCTGTGAATAAAATTTCGGCCTTGTGGATTGGTTGGTTGCAGAGCTTTTGTTTTGTGGCGTTGTTTGGGTTGGAGGCAGACTGTAAGGCTAAATCACGTAACGGAAGCGTGGAATTAATGAGGGCTCATGTTGGCCAATCCATGGAATGAAAAGTAGCGAAGCTGGCCTTCTTGAAAATTTCAGTGATTAGGAACTCCAAGTGCTTGGCCTAGGTTGGGTTTGTTTCTCACAGAGGGCATTGCTGCAGAGTTAAGAACATCAGCTTGAGATCCGGCTCTGAGGCCTAGACGTAGTATCTTGTCATTGTACTTAAGGATGGACGACTGTACTTTCACTTTCTTCGGTATCTGCATACTAGTACCGAAATCCAGCTTAGCCTCGGATGTGAGAAATTCAGATAGAGTTCAAGTCTCGAAATAGTTAGGATTGGCCGTGCTATCGCCAAATGGCTTGAAAACTCAATTTTCTTTTCAAGCGTGGGGGTCCTTGTTCTGATGGTTCCCCTTTCCTCTCAGAAGACTACCGTTTCGCAATAGAGTTGTCAGGAGTGTAGTCGACTGACCTAACAGAACGTTTTCTTGGATGCGGTCTCCTGGGCCAAAACCAAAACCAGTGATGCGATCCCTGTTCTTTGATGGGTGGTTTTCCACAGATGGTTTAACACTTTCGCTCCTGACCAAAAAAATGTCAAATGTCACAGGCAACTGACCGATTTTGATTGTTGCACAAAAATCGTGGACAATCGTTCCATATTTATTTTTAACATTTTTACTTTTCAAAATTGCAGATAAATGTACAAACTTTTTAATGGCACCAATGATTTTGTGATTAATTGGTTTTAAATATTTTTATAAACAAAAGAAAATTGCGTAAAATAACAAAATACTAAAAAGTGCGTGGCAGCCATCTTTTTACCAAGATTCTAGATAGGTAAGACAGCCAAACTCAGGTGCAGCTTTGCAGCTGTTGTATTGTATGGTGGTGGCCTCTAGTGGCAGAAATTGGCACTAAACACTACAAATTACACGCTGTGTGTCATTGACAATGGACGTACTGGTAGGCTTGATGTAGCAGTTACTACAAATTCAAGGACGTACCAGTACGTCCTTCGTCAATCTGTAACAGTTGTGTTGGACTCACCAGTACGTCCAGCGTTGCGAAAGTGTTAAACAAGAAGATATCGAGGATATCATCTTCCATGGGTTTGAGTAGTTCCGAAGGTGAGATGCCGGTTGGGTCGACACTGTCAAGGGTGTTGGATGCATTATCGAAATAGGTGTGTTTTGATGCATCATCTGAATCGTAATAACTTTGGGGTTCATGATATGAATCCCCTTCAAACTCATCAAAACATCTCTCTTTTTCTCTTTTCCTTTCTTTCCCCTCTCTTTCGTAGTTTGATTTTCTGTGCTTCGGTCTTTTGCTTTCGCTTATTCTTTTGTCATCATTTGCTCTTCAATTGAATGCTTTCGTTTCCGGTTGTTTGTGAATGGATCGTGTGCTTTCGCATCATTAGCGGTATTGGTCCTGCTCACTTTCGCTTCAATAGTGTTACCGGCTCTGCTCGATTTTGCTTCACTTCCTTTCGCATCAAAGGCATTTCCGGTTTTGCACTCTTTCGCCTTGACATCAGTGCGTCTGACATGCTGCTTTGGAGATGACGCCACGTGGTGGCGAAAATTGCAAGATCAACTTGATGGTCTTGAACAGCTGCCTTTGCTGGGAATCCAACGTTGATATGAAAATTCTTTAAGCTTTTTACATGAACTGAGAGGAGACGAATGGTTACGCTTTGAAGTTTTGGGCGAATATACGCCCATATTTTGGTTGATCCATTGCAGACGTAGATGAAGTTGCCATCAGGCATGGCCGCAATTGACCGAATCATCATTCGATTCATTCGAACTGGATTGTCGGGAACGTACAGGACTGGAGGCAGGTTTCAGGTTCCGTTACGCCCGGTCGAAAGTTCATCAATTTCAGCGTTGGACAACGGTCCGTGCTCGGTTGTGACAGGATGTTGAGTACTGATTGAGTCCAATGCAGATTGGCAGGTCCGATTCCAAGAGCTGACTGAAAGACCCAGGGGCTCAGGAAGCAGGTAGAGGTCAGAAGAATCTTGGCCGCTTTTCCTACTCGATTTGGTGGGCTTGGCAATCTTCACGTGATCGGCCTCGAGTTTCGATTTCAGTATTTAACTTTCATTTTGCGAATTTCCTGTTGTAAGGATTCCTGGTTGGCGATCGATGATGTGTCAAACTGGTGAAGCAGTTGTGGACAGGTTCTAAGTTTTGATTGCCAGATAGCATTTGTTTGGGTGACAAATTGGCTTGGGTGAACAAGTTACGAAGGTCAACAAAGGTTTGCTCTTCTGAA
>JAHWFP010250548.1:35870-61183 GCA_023313725.1 Lithobius niger
ACTGAAGACGCTGAACGCTTGGCACATCATGGCAGGAAAGACGGGAACAGGATGATGAACGGGAGGGCACAATACCAGGAGAAACACGAAAGCTCGGGCCAGCTGACGGAGAGGGGATCTTCTGTAACGGCTTCGTGCCACGGTCTTTCCAAAGTAAACCTTTCGCTTTCACCGTTCAAGCAGTAAACAGAGGGAGAAAATGTTGCACATCCGTACAGGACGAGCTCTATAGAGAATAAAAGATGACTCTGATTGCGTGTTAAACGTCTTTTTTTTGTTAGGAGGGAAGTGCAGGACCTCAATTCGGGGTTAGCGAACTGGTGATTGCTAAAATCCATTAATTCTCTAGAGGGAAAAAGCATTCGAAAATAAAAATGCTTCAATTTACAGGTACATGTAACCCTATAAATTCTTGATGTAATGTATATTTTCGTAGCAATAGAAACCAATTTTGTGATTTACAAAAAATAGCTTGTGGCTTAGATATGATGGCAGATCGTTTTTTGTTAGCTATTGCCAGAAACTTGTCCCAGGTCAGTGTCGTAATTATAGACACTTGGTGATGGAGGCTCCATGCTTACTAATGTGGCACTGACCAGCCCCCCTCCTCTCCCCAGAATAGTCTTATTCAGGGGGCTTTGGTTAAATGCATTAGACAGCATACAACAATACTGGAATGTAGGACATTGTAGCTCAAGCTGCCCAACAGTATGGCACGAAAAGTTTCCTGGCCTAAACCAAACAATACTAACTATTCAATTACAAGCAAGCATTTGCATGCGTACAGATAGTGAAGTGGCCAACTGAGGAGCGCTCCCACGACTCCGCCATGTCACATACTCAACGCATGCTACTAAGCCCTGACGTGGTTGGCTACTCTTGGTGCAGCCATGGCTTTTTCAATTGTGTTATATGATGATTGGATGGCAGCTAGGGCTTGCTTTCGGCGGTGGGAATAATGTAGTTGTTTTCTGCACAAGTTCAATTTTTTGTTCCCGATTCTGATATCAAAACAGGAAGTGCGGTGGGAATTCATCACACTGCTTTCGTTGTATACTCTATTATTATTATTGTTATTAGTAAACTGCTTCTTGACTGCTGGTAAATGTCATAGATCGGCAGGTCGAATCTGGTCCACAGTGCGACAATATTCCACTGACTGACGCAAATTTTCCCCCACTTTCAATGCTTTTACATCGTTGTCGGATACCATCATCAAAAGAACAAAGAGTGTAATGCGAGTGACCCATATGCTCAGGAAAAATGGGAACATGAAGGTGTAGAAAGTACATTCCACATTCCAAGATAATCACTTGCTTGGATTGCCCAGTCCTCAGGCTAACAGTGACAAATCCAATGATACGAAGTAACCTACTCCCCGCCTTATAGTACTCCCTATTTCACTCCAGCTTTTACAAATTACACTGGTGAAAACGCTACTGGGCTAGTGTGCGTCATTTATCTAACAATGCTGTGCCAGAACGTGGACAAATTTCGTGACAAATTTCAGTTAGTTTCGTTGTTATAAAACCGTACAAAAACCCCACAGATTGAGCAAATAATTTAATGTCGATAGGTTGGCTCAAGTAGTGAATAAATCAAATCAAAACACCGTACAGTAACAATGGCTGGACTTCATGTTCATACTCTCAGCCATCAGTGTCTTCATACAGCAACAGTTGCTGACAGCGCGATTAGTAACAACTTTTCTGTTCCGGGTTTTTACACGCCCACAATAGTTACGAAAAATCGTTAAAATGTAGTATGTAGACAAAAAAAACTGTTGCTTACCACTGATCACTGCAGCCAAAGCCGCCTAGAGTAAAAGACGTACGAGGACACGCTAAACACGCGACTAAAAACAACGACGGAGCAGGTTTGGTAGGTGCTGCGTTCTCAATATCAAGCGGCAAACTTTCAAACTAACCACTGCCCATAGTTTGTTCTGGTTCCACATTATGTTTTCAAAAAACTGACTGTGACAACGCGTGTCCTTGCACTACGAGTGCAAAATACATGTAAATATCCCACTCGTAGACTCGAACAGTAACTGTGTAGCGTCTATAAATGTGACATCCAATGTTTTTGCACTCATAGTGCAAGGAAACGTGTCATACAATCAGTTTTCTGAAAACATAATGTGGAATAGTAGTATAGTAGTATATAGTAGGCAGTGAACTAATCAAGGCCCGCTGAGATAGTAGCTGTGCTAGTGGCGCACAGCTACTATCTCAGCGGGCCTTGGAACTAATCGACGATGTTTCTAAATTCTGCCAACCGATGACGCTAATTACCAAACCTGCGCGCCGCCATTTTTGTCGCTTTTTGCGGAGCACGGCCTTTACTCTAGGAGGCTATGATATGGTTAAACGCACAAGAAAATTTCTTAAGGCCAACTGAGAAAAGTTGACCCAAAGCTCAATGAGTCTTACCTTTTCTGTCACTGCCACAAACATCCAGAATGTTGACGTCAACGATCAAAGCAGAATAGCATAACAACCAAAATGGCGGAAGCTGGAGGACCTCTGCCGAGCGGCGCGGGAAGCGCTGCCTTTGCTTTTCATCGCATTCTCCAATCACACCTGAGAGATTTAAAGAAATCGGGAGATAATTTTCAAGGATACATCGACGAAAGAGAAAATTATGCATTATTTGAAGAGGATTTGCTGAAAATCGGAGTGAAATTTATTACTCGAACCAGTGTTGCTGCGGGAAAAGAACGCGCTGGGAAACGAGCTGATACTTATCCAAGAAACCGTAAATAATGATTTTTTTTTAAAGAAAAAAAAGAAAATATTTGCTGAAGTATCTCGGATTTAGCATTTAAGGGCAACGTTAATAATAATAATAGCTAGGCATGAATAGCTAGCTATAAAGAAAAATGTTAACTATAATAGTAGTAAAGTGAAAGTAAACAAAAGCCTCAAGATAGGTTGATCGTGCTGTTGCAATGACTGTGTGGTGGTGGGGAAGGGGGTGCCGGGTGTTGTTTACTAGTAATAAATTAATAAGTCTTCCAGTTAATTTTAGGTTTTAACTTATGTTAAAGCTTAAAAGTATTTCTAAATATAGGCTATTGTTGAAGTATAACAGGAATGATCGCAGTAATACTCTCCGAAATGTCACGATTAAAAATTTTTTTTACTGAATTTTATGTTCCTTAAATACGGTAAATAAAAGGGCATTTTTTCCGTCCTCGCTGTAACTGCTGGAAATTCTTTCCACGGTCTACACGGTCACACTGTTAGTTTTTGTTGGATGAAATACTTGGTAAAAGCGTTCTGTAGGCAGAAGAAAGTCAAACAAGGAAGACTGCTAATATCACCTATTTCACGGTGACCGACCATTCGAAGACCCTAGGCATTTCCTAGCAGAATTGGCCTTCTCAATCCCACGATAAAATTAGTAGTTCAGGAGGACGTTACATCAGTTTTTCTGTACAAGGCCGAGTGGCATGGCAAAATCATTGTTATTTATTTTATAAAGTTGCAGTCAACACGTACGGTCTATTTGCCTCAATTTTTTTACAGAAGCAAATTGAATTCTTATTTAAAAGGCAGAGGAGTGGTGCAGGGGGAGCCGAGGCACAAGTGAAGGAGGGAGTGGGACACCCCCCCCCCCCAATAGTAGAAAATATAATGAAAGTTTGCAATGGCCGCAAAACATGTTAAAACACCTCTCTTTCGGACATTTCGGCGTCGGACAGTACAGTGTGATGTAACTAGTATTTTTATTTCTTAGTCACCTGAAGAAGACAGCAGGAGATATATTTTTTTTAAATTTTTTCAAAGCTGTCGAAAATTTGTGAAAATTGTAGACTGGTTTTCGCTGTTATGAGAGGTGCGTAAATGATGTCGTCTGCTTTAAAATGTGAATCGATTGACTCTCAATGTAATCGCAGCCATTATGCTATATTTCGAGGATTTTAATTTAGTGCCTTAAGCAAATGTTCGCTTAGCCTAAAACGTAAACAAAAATTAGGCTATTGTTCGTTGGAGTTTTAAAAAAAATTGTTCTCTTCTTTGTTGGTATTGTAGGATAAAGAAACACAGACAAAATCTAATTCGATTTTTTTATCACTGACCTTAACTATGACCTTGCTTTATGCAGGGTGTTGCTAATTTTTTATGTGTTAACAATGAACCTGATATACAGTATTTTATAAATTTTGGTTTTGTTTTTCAATATGCTTGATGTTTGTGCTGTTGTGTGCATGTCACTCACAATAGGTTTTAGCCTGACAATGCGGCTGGAAGCAAGTCAGCATGCAGCTCCACCAGTGCTTGCGAGAACTTACAGCAAGCTTTTTCCTAATGGCCGTCAACTTAGTATGTAGCTGCCACCAGTTTGCCGTAGCTTCAACTGGCTTCATAAGCCGTACAGTGCAGTGGGTTTTTGCTGTTTTTCACTGCATTGCATAGGTCTTATCTTTTGAATAAAAAAAAAAGTGTCTTTTCTCTATTCCATCATCAAGCACTTTTTAAGTTGGCCTTACACGTTCAGTTTTCCCCCATTTTCTTTAGCTTGATTCTATATGCTTTCAGACTCTGAAGAGCTTGCATTATTTTGCCGTCTGGGTTGTAAAACTTTTCTATCTCCTTTAACGTAATAAACAGTGTATTTGTTTGTTTGATATGGTTTGTAATAAACCAAGTATGAACCTGAGTTATCCTGAGCAGTTTACTGAAACGGTAATGATGTCTGGGCAGTAACCTCAAACGCTCTTTTGTGGACGTAGCCTACCTCGTAATGTGAAAATGTAAATATCTCAAGTAAGTAGGCCTAACCGTGTTTTCTTTTGTTTCTAGGAAGAATTCTTTTTGAAAGCACTCGTGGTATTACAGTGCCCTACACAGGAGAGCCATTCGTTGTTCAGAGAACGTACTACAAACAATGCAAATTTGGCGAGATAAGAAAATCCAAGAAAGAAAAATCACAGGTAATGAAAACATAGTCGAGAGTAACAATTCCATAATAATTGAGGATCCTAAGGATAAAGATCATGACCTTATAGAAATAACTGTTGGGAGGATAACGCCTTCAGCTAAGTCACCACGAAACCTAAACATTACATTTAAAAATAGTTGTGACGTATGAAACTATTCCCAAAATAATGTAATCGTGTTCAGACTGCCAAGTATAGCCGTGTGTGGCTTGGTAGCTTTTTTTGTCAGAAGTATGGTTCAAAGTGATAATGGTTTTTCCTATGTTTACCGCAAGAAACTAGGATTAAAAAAGGGGTGTCGGGATCCTGACATGGTGATGGACAAAACCAAAGGCGGAGAAGAAATTAAATTGCGTATTGAGTTTCAGACGTAAATTCTCGTTGCAGACATAAGGCCTAAGGGAAAACAGTAGCTGCAGTACCAATTAAATTACAACTAGGGTCGGTCGGGAGAAGCTTACTTTTTTTTTTGATGGTACACTTAAAACACCCAATTTTATGCCTTTTATTGCTGTTTCTGTACAGTAACGCCGTTTTTTATTCCCGCATAATACTAAAACATTAAGTCACAAATTACGCTGCAAGGAAAAAAAATAATGGTCGGGAGGAATAAATAAGACCGGTCGCAGGGGCGTAAACTTGCTGTCCGAAGAAGGGGGAGGGGTAAAATATCTTCCCCCCCTCCCCCACACACACACACACACAAAAAAAGATACATAATGACAGGTCCGTAAGCATGCCTCCTTGAAATTGCCAATAAATTAATCCATAACCGCCTGAAAAAACTTTCAGACCCCTTTTTTTTAGAGTCTGGGTCGGTTCTCGGATTCGAACCGGCATTCTCTTGGTTTGGAGCCGACGACGCTGACCACTGGGCTGTGACTGCCCGCTTTGCTCGGAGTCCCCGTGGACCCCTCACAAAGCTCGCGCTGGGACTTAGTTTTTCGTTGTTATACGTTGAAGGCGTACATTCATATCTAGGCGTTTATGGGTTAATATACGTAACATAGTCAGCAACGATAGGACGTAAATTTCGACGTCAACCCAGAATAAAGACCCCAGAATCTTTCTTTTATTTCGTTAACTTTGTTCAAATAAAAGTAACGTGTGGGTAGTTTACCGCAGCAACAGACAGGAGACATTGCTGATCATAACGTGCAGTTATCTGCGCCAGTGTTTGTTTACCTTTTAGCATTCATACGACGTGTCACATGGCACGGCTTGGAAACTAGTATGATCTGGCGTCAGATGTGACGTCATGCTTGTTTCACAGAGCAATGCATGCTGCGGTCGTGTGGACTATATTTTACCGCAGTTGACGTATGAGTAAAGCGGCCAGGACGGAGGGATTTATGTGTCTTTTAACTCAAACCAGCCTATGGTGTAAGTTTCATCTTATCTACCATACTACCTCCGACTTTGTAATACATTTGCATACTTTGTAACTCCTCGCTATGTGAGCAGTTGGGACATCCTACCTGATTTTTAGCTTCTTTCTACTCGCCTCCATCTCGTCACTACTGTCTTGTTACTGCTTGATGCTGGGACATGTTATGTTTTGACGAATGTAACTTTTTGACATTTTTGGAAGAGTTTTAAGATAAGTATTCCTAAAAAGTGAACAAGGCCCCAAGTAAACCAATGTGGGTTGGCTGTATTATACTGGTCAGGGTGATTACAGGAGAGAAGTTAGAAATAACAAAACAGTTACCCTTTTTTTCTAAAATAAGAAAATATGGCTTGGTTCAAGTGGCATTAGGCCTAATGTGACCCCAACCCAGATCAAATGGCGGCTTTGAAGGTGCGAAATGGAACAATTTACTGATGGTTTGTTTACAATGCTAAGTAAGATTTTGCAAAAGTTTTTTTTGCCAGAAATTAAATCGAAAACGAATATGGAAGGGAAAGTGAATAAGCGGAATGATTCAAGTTGGACAGCCGAGTGATTGTGTGGTGATATGGGATGAGCGTTAGCAGGTAGGTTGATGTTAATGAGGCATGGAGGTCCGATATGATGTGGAGTTATATGTATGATTTTGAATATGGAGAGGATTATAGTGAAAATATGGAAATGGAGTCGGAGGAATGTAGGGATTATTTAATGGATTATAATTGGAAGCCCACGAAGGCACTGCAGGTAAGCAGCTGCTGGAGATGGCGAAGCTATAGGGTAGGCTACAAAACTGTATTGTTACAGGAGACGGTCATGTTGGTTGTGGCTCCTGTAAGGGGTTCTTAGATATGCCAGTATTATAGTGGTTTGAAGCATAAGGATGTACTGTTGTCGCCAGTGAGTTAGGAGAACAACACAGCATTCTTTTATAGCACCATCCTAACCATTTCGACGATGTAAGAGAAATGTTTATACCTGCAGGAAAATTTAAAGTTCTACGAGTACACTTTGACAAAGCTATGACAACTATAAGATCCCTTCCATGGCCTCTGTGGCAAGTACAGCCTACAGTCAAAAAATGGTACACCCCTGGTGAGATAAAATGGAGTGGAAGTTATGTCATCTTCCGAAATACAAGATTAAAATGTGCCTTAAAGTAAAGAAGATATCCCAACCGTTAGTACAGCTTCATCGTACTTTACTCAGTGAACTTCAATTCTTAATTAAATACTTGGTGGCATTGTCATCTATAATATAACATTTTGTTATTTTACAGGAACCAAATTTTCTGCCTCAAAAGAAGCCTCGTCCCCGCATTCAAAACACAAAGAAGAAAGATTGCCCTGCCATGATGACAGTTAAAATTATTAAACTCTATAGTGAATATGCTGTACCAATTGCAACCAAGAGTGCTCATAAAGTACGAGTCGCAAAGAAAGAGGTATGAGACCTAAATGGTGTTTTACCTTTTAAGTTCAAAACAAAATGATTTCTGTATTAAAGTAACCATCAAACCCTGCCAACCACTGCTTGAAAAAAAATTATCAACAGGAATCATACATTCATCCGCTGCCAGGAATGGCCTGCACATAGATGGCCTCGCAGTGATAAAAGTTTGATGCCCTAGGGAGGGAAATAACTCCCCAGGGGCTGCCAAGTTTTTTTTATTTTTATTGGAAGTTTATGCTTTAAGGGATGTACCGTGTATATATATAATTGAAGTCCTCTCTCCAGCTAAACTAAAGCTATTAATTTCTCCGTTTCTATTCAATATATTTCGACCAAACTTGGCCAGATAGTAGATAGCAACTTTTTCCAACTTTATTATTTAACGTGCAAGAGTTAAAGTAGGGAGCTACACGTAAATTTGAAAACTGTTCATTTGTTGTTGTTGTTCTTCTTCTTCTTGTGTGGCACGGTTTCAGAAAAAAACTACTGCACCTACCTAAAATCTGAAACATAATCTTAGCCAGAAATTTTCCTGGGCTTCATCCTCAGAGAGACCACTTTTTCGATTGGTCGATCTATTCCGGAATTCCCTGAAAGATCATTTTGATTGTTTTACATTGTTTTAATTATTGTAATTACGGAACAATGCCACTCAGCAAACTCCAGATCCATTCTTTGTGCACGTGTTACGTCTTTGCTAAAAAGTTGATTGTTGAAGGGCAAAATGAAAGAATCCGTGGTTCAGCTAAACGCATATATATTTAAACCAAACTAAGCTATGTTGTTAATTTCGAGGCTGCAAGAAACGATAGAATGGCGTATTTATTTCGTAAATGCAGGCTTTCAGACCTGAGTTGAATTGTTTCAAAGTGGCGTGCAACAATGCATGCATAAACCTTAGTAGCATGATGCCATAGCCGTACAAAAGGTACACGGATTACTAACAAAACGTCAAGTGTGTTATAAAAAAAGGGGGTTATATGATTGAAGTTTCACTTTACTTGTTAAAATGTACACGGATAAAATTTGGATGACTTTTAATTGAAATAATCAAATGTACAATTGAGAAAATTGCATTTGTTCCAAGTGCTGTTGTGCTTTACGAATCATATATTTAAAACGTAAAGCACAACAGCACTTAAACAGATGCAATTTTCTCAATTGTACATATGATTATTTTAATTAAAAATCATCCAAATTTTATCCGTTTATATTTACACAAGTAAAGTGAAACTTCAATCATATAACGGGGCTCGAAATGAGCGGTATCGCATCGCAATTTGCACCACAAATTTAAACCTTAGCGATGCAAAATTAAATAATGTATCGCAGTTTAGCGATGCAACTTCATAAACGAGACAACATAACAGCGTAGTCATGATCGTGTTGGCCGACACGGAGATGCTAATCCCTCCTGCTTTATAGGCAGGCCAAGCGTCGCACATGTATTCTGGGAAATCATTGGTCCTACTATCACCTTCGGTATTTAGTTGGTGACGCTTTCTTTTCAGACACTGGTCAGAATAGTCTTAACGTGCATCGGGTGCCCTAGGTCTTGACCAAGCATCCGTGCGTGTAGCAAAGTAACAGTGTAACAAAAGTGGCTATTGTTTCAAACAAAGTAAACTTTTTGTATTGTTTTTTACTAAATAAATTATTTTTAAAAGTTGCTAATCATTTTTTCGTGACTGCTACGCAAATTTGTATTTTGTATCGCATTTCTGCTATGCAATTTTTCTAAGACAATTCGAGCCCTGATATAACCACCTTTTTTATGTCACACTTGACGTTTTTGTTAGTAATCTTATGCATAACACGCATATTTATTGAAAAACCAATAGTTCGGCAGAAAAACTTTGGTTGATGTCCATAATCAAAAGACTCACAGTCAAATAAACAGCACCAAAACTGTTCAGGCTTTTAGCAAAAACTTGTGAAGTTTTGGCAACCTTTCCTAGTTGCTTTTTCAGGCTACACCCTAAGTGACTTGCACCTTCACTCTTCCACCCTCTTCCTCTCCAACGCACGTTTTTGGATGTCAACCCCCCCCCGCCGCCTTCATAGTGATTGTCTACCGGAATAGCCAGCCTTAATGCCTTAATCCGTACACATCTGGGGCTGCTAGCAATATTCGGCGCAGTAGAGGATTCTCACAATAGCTGAGGTGTGTCTGTGCGTACTTTGGCAGACAGTTTGGGAGGCCTTGACATGTGTGGGTTCTTCTAACAGGGCTTCGTCAGGGGCACGGTCCTTCCGCGGGTCTGGAGCCTGCTATAGGTGTCACACTTTGTGACGTAGGCCAGTTGGCCTTTTCCCGCCATGTTTGGGACTCAACGAGTGGTTGGTACCAAGGCTGGCTGGATGGGTCCGGAATAAGGATCCAGCCCAAGGCATTCGTAATTGCAGGTGGTTGGCTACCTCCTCACCATGTTTTGGAATATACCTCACTTTGTAACACGATGAGGAGGATTTTATAAAGGAGATATGGTGATTCTACCAGAGAAATTGTTCTCACATGAGAATCGAAGTTCTCCGAGAGGAATCCGATGAAACTGTGTTACTTTGTTTCCCTCCCACCTCCCTGGCGTGGGGTTTTGGGCCAATCACAAAAGACAGTGGTATGGCAGCGTGAGGGAGTAGAGCGAGAGAGGCGACCGGAATTGATGTAAAAATTGCATACATTAAGGAGATAATTGCAGGAGATAAGGATAAGGAAGAAGATCAAAGTGCCGAAAGCAAATGGACATCCCACTTTGTTACACAGTTTCGTCGGATTCTACTCTGATAACTTTGATTCTCGTGAGAGAACAAGTTCTCTGGTAGAATCACCATTTACTGGTATCCAGTTAAGGCAGTTGGCAATTTGATTTAGCAAAGTGGTACGATAGAGCTGGATTTAATGATTACAATAAATGGAATGTGTTGATTTTTTTATTAGATTATATCAAAATTATCTTACCTACAGAGATCTCTAGACAGACTGTTTCATACTTGTTTGTGCTCATCAATAGCGAATACCTTATTTACCCACTTAGAAACGCTAGGTACTTAGCAAATTTGAGCGGCAGGCGCTTCTATCTGGAGGTAAAAAGGTCACAAGTGCATACCGTAATACCAGTTGCTGGTGGCCTTCCGACACATGTATTATCTTGTAATTCAAGGTAAAATAAAAGCTATTTTGCCTTTAGTACAGTGTACTGCCTTTATACTGCATACTTTTTAGCACGTTTAATTATTGGTACCGCAAATAACCAGCAGTGCACGATGTTTGTCCGTGAAAAACGTCATTGCTAGTGCACGCTAATGCAGCTTATCGGTTAAGCGCTCCAGGCACTCTCTGTGTGCAGGAACAGGAAATTGAACCAGACCAGAGTAAGCGACAACAATGCGATCATGGATAAAGAAAGACGTGACGCTCAAACGCAGAACGTAATTGGCTGCTATTAATTAAAAGTTGATTTCAAATTTCAATATTAACAATTAAAACAACTGAAATCTTGAAACAAGCTACAAGTTTTCAATAATTATTACAAGAGATGAATGGCGAAAAGTGGGACAAATAACTTTCAATTCGATTTTCATGTGATTTGTATCATTGCTGCTTGAGTTCGGTAGGTGAACGTTTAGGCCTATTGAGAAATGGGCCTTTTTTTGTTTTAGCGTGCAAAAAAACTCTTGTAACACACAGGCCCGATTTTTTATTTATTTTATTTTTTTATTTCGCTTACTTTATGTAAGCGCTTATAAATGGGGACAAAAATAATGAAAAGTTCCAACATTCCATATGGGGGGGGTCTAACTGGGTAGGCGCTTATAACCGGGTAATATGGTACTTTGTGGATGAGAGCGATAGCACCTTGTTGAGGGGTAATTTGGCAAGCTCAAAACCAGATTTAAAGATGTCACATTGCTTACTTTCTGTAAATTTGGATGTCTAACGATCAGTAGAACGGCGTTCCAAACAAGCGGTAGCTTCTGCTTTTTTTAGCTTGCTGAAACTAGTCTGGTTTTGTCTTGTTAAATATTTTGTATTACATATAAACAAAAAAAAAACTTGTCTTGGGTATAAAAAAAAAAAGAATATCGGGTTATTCACGAAAATAATTTATTTCTGTAGAAATTGCAATTTTTTTGTTAGGGCAAATTATCGTGGAAATAAATTCCCATTGATTTTCCTTTTTTTAATGTGCCTTTCTAAGGCTTTACTAGTTGGTGGTTGGATCGAAATGTGACCAAATCCATGATTTTGAAAACTGTCGACTGACTAGATCTAGGTGTTTTGTATGCCAGTTGCTTATAGGAATCCTTATTGTTAAAACACTGTGCATTTCTTTTTGAGCACCTGCAGCAGTTTGCTAAATCCTACGTCACTAGCACTAGACAACCAAAAGAACTGCCCCCTGGCAGATTATTACACAGAGAGCTATCAACTTGGCGTATAAAACATATGGCTGCTGCTATCTCCGGGAGATTGCCACATTCGTTCCAATATCTAAAAAAAAAACAGTATTGTCAATGAATTGTCATTATTGTTATAGAATTTTGGCTCTTTATTAATTAGTTTACAAGAATGCAGCTTTGTGCTTTCACTTAAATCCATCACAATTGTAAAAACACGGCTGTTTTTTCCATTAGATTAACAATTTTTTTTTTAATAGATGGCAAAAAAGCTGAAGCAGAATATGCAACAGGGCGACATGGTACATCACGTGACGCGTTACTTCATTGAAGTGTCATCGATAGACAGTCACAACCATGCTTTTGGAGCGGCTGCCAACCTTGGTCAAGAAATTGATCCTCGTCTCATTCAGAAGATCATTGACTTGGTGGCGGAAGGGGTGTCGACGGTCAGCGACATGAAGATCCATCTCCGTCACTATGTGAAACACGAACTGCTCAAAGGATGTGCTCTCATCCCTGATGAAACTAATAGTTCCTACTATCCCTCAAACACTGTAATCAAAGCTCATATGTACAAAGCTAAAAAGGCACATAAATACGATAAGTTAGACCAAGCAAACCTGGAAGTGATGGTAAACGAGTGGCAAAAGGAAAGCCCTGAAACTAAGTTTTACCTAAGGTTGTACCGTCACATTGCCAAACCACGAAATTCTGCTGGTGGTATAGAATTGTCTCACAAGTGCGACCAGACTTTCCTTTGGATTCATCAGGAAAAATGGCAACAAAGACTTCTAACCAAGTATGGCTCGGGTATCTGCCTACTAGATGCAACTTACAAAACAGCTAGCTACGGGTTTCCAATTTATTTCCTTTCGGTTTTGACTAATACTGGATATTGCGTCGTAGCTGAATTTATTGTGCACTCCGAAACATCAGTTCACATATCGGAGGCTCTAAGTATCATTTATCAGTGGAATTGCAATTGGCACCCACGTTACATTCTTGCTGATCATTCAGAACAGGAAGTTAATGCTATAGAAAGGACTTTGCCATCAGCAAAGGTGTATTTTTGTGCCTATCACAGAGAGCAGGCCTGGGATAAGTGGTGTCGCAAAGCAGGAAATATGACTACAGATATCAGCTGTCTTTTGCATATGTGGCGCCAAATTGCTGACTCTGATTCGCAAGTAAAGTTTGATGAGGCAGCGTCACGGTTATACGATTCAGACGTTTGGAAGAGTAATACGAAGGTGCGGCACTACTTCACAAATACGTGGCTTTCGTCAAAACATCGCTGGGTAAAGTGTTTCTTAGATAGAGATTTTGACATAACATTTACGTCAAACAGTAGTATTGAGGCAATGAACAAGGTTTTAATACATAGTTATCTAGCTCACACGGCAGAAAAGTCTCTGTCAGGAGTGCTGCAAATTGTTATTGAACTTTATCTTCCTGACATGTATCGTGAGTATGTCCAGAACAATATCAAGTACACGAGTAATTACTGTCAGTATAGTGGAAACATACCAGAATTTCTTCATGACCGACCTAGAAGAATTGTAACATATATCTTGTCTAGAATGGATTCAGCAAAGGACTATACAGAGAACGACATTGCTCCTGTTCCTGGCCAAGAAGGTGTGTTCCAGGTGAAAAGTCAGTCTGCTGGTGGTCGCTGGTGGCACAGAGTGAGTTTTAGGGAACCAAAATGTTCATGTGAAGATTTCAGTCGACACCAGCTGCCATGTAAACATTTTTGTGCTTTGTTTCGGCTAACTGCGTGGAATTTTGAGTGCCTTCCTAACTGGTACCGCAACAACCCAATGATGACTGTCGACAGTGAATTGTCAGACTTAGAAACGACGAACAACGATTACAATGTCGATTCTATGGAAACGCTAGTTCCTGATATCGTTCCTAATGACGAAACTAGTCCAATAATAGATACAAGTTTTAGTGTGATGAATACTGACGACCACAGCAACGTAAGTGAGGCTAACGACCAAACTAATTGTGGGCTTGTGGTGGATCTAAATCCTGTTAACAACCAGGCAGACAACCCACCTGATTCAACCCATCTAATTCAACCCACTGAAAATCTTAATCTAGCTTTGTTACGTTGTGGGGTTGTTTTGCAGGAAGTATCCAGTATGACTACCATGTGCCATGATATGAACATCATAAAAGATGTGACGAAAAAATTAGAAGAATGTTACCACATGCTTTCCCAAAATATACGGGAACAACGTCGCAAACTTTCATGTGAATGTGACTGTCAACCAAAAGGAAGTTGTGATAAATGTAAAATTGTTTCACAGAAGCTTCCCAAAAAATTGCAACCAGTAAAAGTACAATGTGCTAAAATTTCCATTCCAGGGATGAATGTTTAGGATATGTGTGTTTGCTTACGTGTGTGTGTGTGTGTGGGGGCTCTACTTTTTTTTTTTTTGCTTAATGGTAGTGACAGCACGAAAGGTAACTCACAATCTGCCTACCCTGTTAGCCATGAACAGCATTGTGTTCATTTGCTTTATGAATTAGATGTGAGGAAAGTCAGTCATTTGATGCTTAGGTAGCAGTACAGAAACGATTATCCTATACTAGATCAATCAATACGATTTAAAATAAATTGTAAAATTTAATGAAAGACATACATACAAGTAAATATTAATCGACAGTTATGTGTCCTGCATGAACTATCATAGAATTTTTGGCACGCACTGCCAACCCTTCCTATCAAGAGGAACCGCCACTGTATGTTGTGTTGTGTGAAATTGGGATTGCTTTTTTTTTTTACTTTGATGTGGTGTTGGACTAAATTTCTGAATCAGGTGTGTGAATTTATAAAAGGATTTTTAGAATTTTGTACCTAATTTATTTATACTGTAAATCGTGTATTAAACGCCCATAGGCTTATACAGTAAATTTGGAAAAAATAGGGGGGGGTGGGGGTTGTTTACTCAATTATTCTGGACATCTAACCCTTCACGATATCTAGCACAGAAAATCCGAAGCTTTTGAACGATCTCTGGAAGGCCAATTTTTATATTCTTTTCATTGATGTGAAGAAGGGAGGAGGCGTAGGGAAGAAAGGCCAGACCTTTGGGCCGGTGCTAAGAGCCACAGGAAAAGAGTCCACTATTACTCCAGGGAGGGAGAAGAGGCCAGTAGGCATAGCAAGCAGTACTATTTGTATTCACAGCATATAGCTTTTAGTTGATTTTGCTGCAGAAATACGACAATTTAAGGGGTTATTTAAAGAAATTTACTCCACAATTTCACAATTTTGACATTAAAGCATTTTTTTTTTGGGGGGGGGTGAACGTTAGGTTCAATTGGGCGTTTAATAAACGATTTACAGTATCATTAGCTAATGTTCTTAAGCCAATAGAAAGCAAGACTAGGGTTAAACGAATACGGAAGAAAGACTGTTTTGATATTGCAATTCATTACTTCATTGTACATTGCCATGTTGTTGTTATTTATGTCATCATTAAAAACTTTTCACTATAGAATTTTTAGTAATAAACTTAGCCTAGAGTAACCCATTACAGTATTCACTGCTCTGCAAGTAGTGGAATTCCAATATCGAAAGCCTGTTATAGACAAGTCTGAAATACCAATATAATTAGGAAAGGCTGTTACCCCCATTTCAAGCGTAACAATTAAATAAAACTACCCATATCGTTTGCTGGGCTCACTCCATTGGCGTCGATCCATGCTTCACACAGTTTCTTTGATCTCCAGAGCGTCACAAAATCGATGTACTGGTCTGGACTCAAGCTAATTGCAATTGTTGTTCGCAAATCGATCATCACATTCCGTAGTACTTCTGCATTTCATCTACATCATTTGAAACGTTCGATTCGTTTGTTTGCTTGCATTTCTGTACTCCTACTTTTCCGGAAGTAAAGCCCCTATGATGGTGAGAGTAACACCAAATGAAAGGTTGAGCAAATAAAATGAGACTGGTTGAAAAAAATTCGTATACGTGGAAATCGTCCGCTGTACTCGCTAACCCATGCACTTTGCTTATGAAATGCGATTGCTTGACAGCCTTTTAAATCTACAGAACTGCTTTTTCCTTGCATCCAGCAGTTGAAGCCAACCAATTTTGAGATCTATAAGTCTTTTTGCTGACCATAAGTATGTTGCAAAATATGTCTTCCTTTTTTGGTTATTTTAGCAACCAAGTTTCTCTTTGACGAGTTTTCCTGATCGAATTTTGTCATCATGAGCAAGTTGTAGAGCAGTTTTTCTCGTAGGCCTATTTGATAGTCAAAAAATTTTAACTCACCGCGATAAAAAATCGGCCTACTACAAGTGTAATTTAATTATCTTTCATTGGGCGTTACTCTCATCATTGTCAATGCCTTAGATAAAGAGGAGTAGAGATACAAACATGCAAACACGCATGCACATCGTACGGTTTTAATGATCCTAGGGATGATACCAGGGTGTTGCCGTTTGCTGCCGAGTTTCACTTCATTGAGTCAATTTTTTGTTGCAACAAATTACTCTGCTTCCTTTAAAACTGTCATGTCGCTTACTTTGAAAATTCAAGTTCTAATTCATCGTAATGCAAGAAATGCACAATTTCAATTATAGGTGAAGAAAACTCTTCGTCCCTAACTTCTGATTTATTGTCAATATTTACATACCAATCGATCACAATTTTAACGCTCAAATTCAAAAACAAAAATACTCTCAGTACGGTATTTTGCGAATTTTCGATAGGCCTAATAGTCCGAGTGGTGTTAATTTCGGTCTCTCCTATCTTCTTCAGGCTTCCTTTCTTGTGCTTGCTTCTGTTTTACATTGTCATGAGTGCCAGTGTTTTTGAAAATGCGCGGAAACCGTTGCCCACTGTACTTCTCGCGTGTCGTCTGCTTCACGCTCGCACGATCCCATTTGCACGAGAGGTGTGCCCCCAACTCTTTACTGATTAGGAATTTGATGTTAGGGTTTGACGGCCCTTGTAGATTCATGAGTTGTTGTCCGCTCGCCACACAGTGTTGAATCGCCAGCGATTCAAGTCCTCTTAGATGTAAATCCCTCTTACTATTAGACACCAGCAGAGTAGTTGTTTGGTCCCAATCGATTTTGTGCTTAGTACTCATGCGGTGGGTGGCTATGCTGTTTGCTTCATACTCGTTTCTTACGTCAGACATATGTTGTTTCACTCGAGTGTGGATTCCTTTTCGTGTTTCTCCTACATAAACTGCTTCGCACCCACCGCATGGTATACAATATACTCCCACTGGCGTGTCGTGAACTTTTTCCAGCTCCTTTTCCATCTCATGTTTTTCTTGAGATCTTACATATTTCACTCCTGGATCTTCTCGATGTTGACTTAAGAGCATTGATTTCAGGTTCTTCCCTTTTTTCATGTAAGTCTCGAATCCCTCTTCCTTCAGGATACGTTGTACTTGTTCGCTCACGCCTCTCACAAAGGTAAGTCCAATTCTGGGTGTTCCTACTTTCTCTTGAGTCTCCTTGCTAGGTACTTCGATCTCCGTCATTCTCTTTTTATTTCTTTATTTCGTCCGATCTCCAAGGCCTCTTTAATCAATCGGTTCAGGAGTCCTGGAGGGAATCCTCTGTCTATGTACTCCCCTTTTGCCCCGTTTAGATGGTATTTTGCTACTCTTTCACTGCTCGAATGTTTGACTATCCGGGAAAACTCGTTCTTGGCGATGTTACGCAGCTGACCCTCCGGATGTCCCGAGTTATACAGGAATCCTCTCCCTGTTGATGTTGGCTTTACGTATGGTTCGAAGGAGATGGTACCATCATCTTCACGGCTTAGCTTAACATCAAGAAAAGCTATGGTGTCGTCTTTTTCTTGCTCAGATGTGAATTTAAGATCTTTTTTCCATTGATTAAGGCTCTGAAGCACATTGCCTATTCTCTCCTTTCTCATAATAGCATACACATCGTCCACGAATCTCTTCCATACACGAATGCTTGGTTCTTTTCTTTGGATGAACAGGTCGAGGTGTTGGAGCACTAACTCAGCAATGATAGGTGAGCTTGAGAATCCCATTGGTGCCCCACTGGATTGCCAGAATGTATTTTCCTTGAATTTCACATATCATATCGAGGAGAGTAACACTTTCAGTAGAGCGCGATCTTTTTCGTACTCGTCTTCAGGTATCTTATGTAAAGCTGCCGACTCGTCAAGCATCTCGAGTATGAGTCTGTGGCTGAGACTCGGAAATAATTTTTCCACATCGAAGGAAATCATAATCTCGTCCTTTCCATCTTCACATCTCGTAGAGTGGTGAGCAGATCTTCGGTATGTTTTAATCTGGAGGGATTTTTCACGTACTTCACTAGTCTCTCAGCCATCAGCCAATCAAGCTGCTGTGCCGGGCCACCCTTAGCGGACGTAATGAGTCTAAGTGGCATACCATCTTTATGCACTTTCACTTGTGCAAAGATCACAGGAAGACGTTGTGGTAGATTTGGCCGAAGTTTTTCCTCCTCATTCTTATCAATAAAACCCTCTGTCCTTAGTCTGTCAAGACTAAAGACGAGATCACTCACTGGTCTATTTCCCAATTCTGGTTCGGTTTCCTCATATAACCCTGACTTTCTAATGTCCTCAAGCACCATCCTGTCATGCTCACTGGAATCCAATACTACTGTCATGTTCGCCTTGTCCGCTTTGCAAATCGTCAGCTGTGTGTTATTCTTCAGACTTCTCAATGCCTCCAACTCCTTCTTGAGAAAATTCACTTTTACTCGAGGGGACTTCTCTAGTATCCTTTGCTGTAGTTTGAGGCGCGTAACAGCCCCGAATGTGTACCCATCTAGCAACAGTTGAACCTCCGTTGCAAGGTTCGCCATTGCGTCCACATCTACTTGCCGCGTAATAGGCACAAACTTAAAATCTCTCTCCAAAGCACTAAATTCGTTCTGGGAAAGCTCTACTCTTGAAAGATTTTTTACAAATGGTCTCTCTTTCGCATTCAAGTAATCCGCAAAATTCGCAAAATACCGTACTGAGAGTATTTTTGTTTTTGAATTTGAGCGTTAAAATTGTGATCGATTGATTTCGAACATTCAAAGTAGAAGATGGTTCATTATTTACATACCAGTTCACCTGGTTTCTTTTTACTTGGAAGGTTTCACTATTCTTGTTAATTTCTATATTTTAATACAATATAAATAATGATACAACAACATTATTTGTGCCTTTTATATTTAAAGCTTAAGGCCTCTCCTTATGTGAAGTGCTTTATCTAGCCTACTGCACAGTAGTTAATTTGTGCGCCACTACCTACTTCTGATGCTAGTTCCCTACCTCTGGCTGTATGCTCTCCCAATGTAATGGCTGCAAAATAAACAGTTTGTTTTGAGCTGTATAGTTTGCTGCTGTCTCAGTAAGTTTATGTCACCACTGAATGATCATAAATCAACAATTCTGATGTTAAGTTTTGTCGTATAGTTTAGAACTTACGGTTTCTCTCCATCCTCCTTAAACTATAGAAACTTGGCTTTCCTGCTTGTTTGGCTTGCAAGCTTTCTTTGCAATTGTCACTTTAAAGTGTCAATCTGTGAACCTTCTTCTGGATGGTCTAATGCTCCATCTGGAGTTCCCCCAAGGCTCTGTTATAGGCCCAACTCTCTTTAACATCTTTAGCTCATGCCGTCCTTATTCTGAAATGGCTGCCACGGAAAAAATAACTTATCCCAGACCAATGCCTAGGAAATCTGCAGGTGCAGTTAATGCTACTAACACAGATGTTAAGAGCCTGAATGATAACATGCAACAGCAAAAGGCTCGCATCACTCGATCAAAATAACAGAAAGCCATTTCCAAGCCGGATGACGAAGATGGAAACGTTGCAAGGCTTCAGTGGTCGTTGTGGCTAGGGAAAATGAGACTGCTTGGCGTTAACCGTAACCTCCGTCATCTGTTTGTGTCTAGGCTTCACCCTTGCACTAATGTCACTGATATTGCTGAGGTAGAAGATTTCAGTTTGAGAGTTGAAATTATTAGAAATGAAGACTATTCGTCATTTAGAATATCTGTATTGCCAGAAGAAGAAATGAAAGTTCTTGACGGATTGATCTGGCCGATGCATGTGGCACTAAGGAGGTGTTATTTCGGGCCGAGGACCTCAAAACAACAGTAATGGGACTCAAAATTATTACGTTTAATTGTAGGTCTGTTAAGCGGATCTTGCAAGGACTGAAAGCACTGTGCAATAACACTGATGTAATTTTGCTGCGGGAAACCTGGCTCCTAGTGAACTTTCTATCCTGGGTTATATTCATCTTGATTTTTGTGCAACGGGAATGTCAGCTGTTGATGACAGCACGAGTGTGTTGTTTGGTGGGCCATCACATGGTGGGCTGACGATCTTATGGCAGAAATCCCTTGGACTCTGAGTTACAACTGTGCCTACACTGGTGGATACTGGTGGTTCAACCGTCCGACGAGGCTCAACCCTTAAAGAATAGAGGTTTAACGACCGGTTTCGGTCTCTGTGATTGCAACCCTAAAAAGGAGTTTGTCTTGGGCCAATCCACCACTCTTATCACCACTCTCATATGTAATGGAGGTCTCATACGCAGAAAAGGCGAACCCCTAGAATTGGATAAATACCCTCCACCACCTCAACCTGGAAGAGAGAACTATTTTTCAAAACCGACCCCAGCAAATGCAAACAAGATCAATGAAGTATTCAAGGAAGCGTGTTTCGTTACCTTTCATTCAATGAAACGGCTAGCCAAGGCTCTATTTACCTCCACACTCTTACTTCGCGAGGTGGCCCTCAATTCCACATCGAACTTAAACGACTACGCGAAGCACGAGCTGCGCAATCAACCCCTCCACAAAGCTGAAACCCTTTTCAGATACTGATCCTGTAACTTGCTCCACATCTTGATGTCTTATTAATCTAAAGAAAAGCCAAAACAACAATCCAAATCTTTCAACAAGCCAATCTTCTAATAACAGACCTTACAACAGAAAAAACTACAGAAATGATGGTAACAAAGCACGGAATCAGTCATATCAAGATGAACCATATTCCAACCACAACAGTTACAACCAGCAGCCCTTTCAAGGGTGATCATCAAACCGCAGCATACGCGCAGAAAATAATTGCAGCTCAACACCTGATCAACGGAACCGCTATCCTCACCTGAAGCTAAGGGTAAACCTCGTAATGACCAATGACATGAAATTTCACCATTCCCTTTCAGTCGGGGGCCGCCTTCGTCATTTCCTACCGACTTGGCAGAAAATCAATTCAAACCCATTAATCCTTTCATCAGCCAAGGATTTTGTCCAAGTTTCAAAAGCAATCTCGCATTGATTTTGCTCCACAAGTTGCCGACCGTCTAGCCGCCGAAGTCCAAGACCTCCCTCTAAAGATACCATTGCAGAAAGCAAGCCCTTTGCGACCTGGCTTTTACAGCTCGATCTTCCTACGACAAAAAAAATTTGGAGGAGAAAGGCTGATATTCAATCTTAAACCTGTAAAAATTCACATTTCAAAATGAAAACATTGGAATCCATTCTTCAATCTCTAAAAACCAACAACTGGACAATATCAATAGACTTAGAAGACGCATACCTCCACGCCCAGTCCATCTACATCATTCAGTACATCATCTCTTTCTGCTTCACGTACAACGGAAGAGTCTCCGAATTTCAAGCCATGCCTTTCGGCCTAAACGCTGCACCTAGAATATTCACTTTAATACTTAAACCAATTCTGGCTCATCTCCACCAGTTACAAATCCCAGCAAATGCTTACCTCGACAACTGGCTGCTAAAAGAACAAAGTCCAAGCCATCTCACTGTAAACCTGCATTACATGTCAAATCTTCTCAACGAATTGGGCTTTGGCGTAAACGTGAAGAAATTTCGGCTAACTCCTGCCCAAGACTTTGTCTTCCTAGGTGCCTCATTCAACTTCTCGTCTGCAACAGTAATGCCGTCTGTAGACTGAATATAAGACGTTGCAACAATCTAAAAATCCTTCCTCAGCAAGAAATCTTACTCACTGAGAGAATTAAACTTTCTAATTGGAAAGCTAGACTCCATGGCGAATCTTGTCCCTTACGGCATATGGATGACAAGACCTTTTACATCACTATAGCGTCGGCACCTGGGGAAAGCAACTACATCTGGCAAACACCATGCACCCAATAGACGAAACTTTGCCCTTCGAAACTCTACTCTGGTGGTCTGACGTTCATGTGCTCTCTCAAATAGTCCCGCTTCACGAACCCCATATGGTCCTTCACCTCCTGACAGACTCTTCATAGGATGGTTGGGGAGCACACTTAAGAGATCACAAAATTTCAGGCCTATGTTCTCAACGGTCTACAACATTTTCAGTCTCTCTTGTCAGAAAAAAACTTTATAGGTTCATGTAGACAACACTACCGCGATAGCCTATCTTCAGAAGGAAGGAGGAACGATATTCAGGAAACTCTACAGCTTCACTTCAGAACTTTTTCGGCTTTGCATTCGTCTAAAAATAACACTCTTTCTGTACACATTCCAGAGAATTGAAATGTCACTGCAGACTCCCTTTCAAGATGTGACCAACTACCATCAGCAAAATAGACTTAAAGACATCCATATGCAAATATCTGTTCGCCACATGGGGGACTCCAATGGCTGACCTATTCGCCACGAGGCACAATGCCAACTTTCCCCACTTAATCAGCCCTGACCCAGGCAACCAAGCATGGGCAGTGGACGCTCTATTTTCTCCTTGGACGAACCTATTTGGCTACCTATTTCCACCATTCAAGCTACCCCCTCAGGTCCTATTGAAAATAGAATCGACACCGGGCCAATTTCTTATAATAGCCCCAAAATGGCCATTAGATCCGTGTTTCTTACAGCAACTTCTAATTTACAACCTAAGAATCTGCCAGAAATTCCAGACTTTCTATCACAACGAAATGAAAGTCAGCTACACTCGCACACCAGTGCTCTGAACCTACATGGGTGATTACTATAATCAAGCAAGCCATTAGAATAGCAAGCAAAGCAATCGGATAATCCACTAACAGAATATACAATAGTCACTGGAAAAATGGTTTCGTTGATGTCGCTTGCGGAAAGTCAATCCTGTCAATTCCCCTTGCCATAACTCTTCTTTAATGGCGTGTTCAACGAATGCTTAAAAGAGTCTACAATACTAGTATGCTGCTCGGCTTTAAACTCTGTCTTCAAGACCGCCAGCAATGCTGATCTTTTAGAAGACTTTCGCATCTCAACTTTAATTAAATCATTCGAAGTCGAAAAACCAATGACTAGACGGCTCTTGCCGGAATGGGACCTCTCGATTGTCTTAGATTCCTTTATGAAGGAACCATACGAGCCTCTTTTAAACTGCAACCTCCACCTTTTCACAAGGAAGACGGTATTCCTAAACGCTGCACCTAGAATATTCACTTTAATACTTAAACCAATTCTGGCTCATCTCCACCAGTTACAAATCCCAGCAAATGCTTACCTCGACAACTGGCTGCTAAAAGAACAAAGTCCAAGCCATCTCACTGTAAACCTGCATTACACGTCAAATCTTCTCAACGAATTGGGCTTTGGCGTAAACGTGAAGAAATTTCGGCTAGCTCCTGCCCAAGACTTTGTCTTCCTAGGTGTCTCATTCAACTTCTCGTCTGCAACAGTGATGCCGTCTGTAGACTGAATATAAGACGTTGCAACAATCTCAAAATCCTTCCTCAGCAAGAAATCTTATCCATGGATCCTACGTATTTATTCCTCTTCAAAGACTTCAAGGCCATCTCCTTAACACCAAGAAATTCATTCAGAGCTTAAACCCAAAGAACAAAAGAACCCTTGAAACCCATAATCATTCCTGTTTTCTAAAGAATAACTGGTGATGAATTGGAATGTTTTCTATGCCCGGTTCGCACATTATGCTGCAACGAAATTGGAAAGCGTTCTTTATTGCCAAAACAACTTAACCTGGTAATTTTAGCATTACATTCCTCGAATGTGATGTTTCCCTGGAGGTTTCTTCCGGTTTGTAGATGCCTGCTTGCATATCCCACCGCGCATGCGCCGCGCGGTCCTCCCTAATAAAAACGACAGCGCGCACGCTATCGGCATTCATTTTCCTCCAGAGGTGTCTCCACGCCACCTCGCTCCCCGGTTCCCCGACTGTCGTTTGGAAAATTGGATTCTTCCCGAAGGTGGACAACGCTTTGGAGGCCCACTCTTCGTCCGCCCGCACGACACCCGCCGATGCCATGCCTGATGTCGCATCGCCTGACTCTCCACTCCTCCCGGGCCAGCGCTCGCCACTCCTCGACACTCGCCCATTCTCCGGACCGAAACTCGCCGCTCGACCTGTCGTCCAACTCCTCCCGGATAGGCCTTAGCGTCAGCCGCAGTATCGTACGGGAAATCGTACTCGACACTGTCCGCCACTTACAAGTCAACCCGATGCCGCCCCCCTCCTGTACATCATCGGTGAAAAAGGCCCGCACCCAGGACTGGGTCGCATCCACCTCTAGCCACGAAGGGCACAGGCGTGCCGCTCCCCCCCCCCGCCCGCCAGCCTCGGCACCCAAGCGCAAGCCGGACGACACACTGTCGTCGCACCACCCGCTGTCGCCCACCCCTACTGCCGAGAAACGCATCAGGTTCCCGGACGACAATTCCTGACGAAGCCACCCTGTCGCTCGCAGCTCTTTTAAAGACTGTCGAGCAGACGGTCCCGAACTGCTTCCCGTCCAAGCCCACTCAGATACCGGATGCCACTGCCGAACGACACAACCGACGACTCGCCTCTGTCGCTCAAAGAACGTGCAGCCTATCGCCGCCCAACACACACCTCGTCGATGCTATCGACGGGATCAAGACTCAAGACCCTTCTGCTCGTCTCAGTCGTGGCTAAAACCAACGTTTTGAGTGAACCAAGACGGGAGCCGTTTACACCATTTGCTGCTTGTCTCGACTATGGCTAACCCCACGTCTCGAGTGAAAATTAAGTCACCTGTCGCTGTCCACTACTGTTCGTCTCAATCGTGGCTAGAACCCACGTTTTGATGGAACCAAGACGGAAGCCGATTGCACCTCTTGCTGCTTGTCTCGACCGTGGCTAACCCCTCGTCTCG
>JAHWFP010250548.1:61193-82851 GCA_023313725.1 Lithobius niger
TCTCTATCGTGGCTAGAACCCACGTTTTGAGTGAACCAAGACGGAAGGCGTTTCCACCTCTTGCTGCTTGTCTCGACCTTGGCTAGCCCCACGTCTCGAGTGAAAATCAAGTTACCTGTTGCTGTCCACTGCTGCTCGTCTCAATCGTGGCTTTAACCCACGTTTTGAGTGAACTAAGACGGAAGTCATCACACCTTTGCTGCTTGTCTCGACCGTGGTTAACCCCACGTCTCGAGTGAAACTCAGGTCACCTGTGCTGTCCACTGCTGCTCGTCTCACTCGTGGCTAGAAACCACGTCTGAGTGAACCAAGACGGAAGCCGTTTGCACTCTGTTTGTCTCGACTGTGACTGGCCCCACGTCCGAACGATAATCAAGACTTCAGTTGCTGCCCACACTACTACTCGTCTCATCCGTGGCCTAAACCCACGCCTTGAGTGAAGAGTCGAGTTGGAAACCATCTACATTTCCTACTACTTGTCTCGTCCATGATTGATCCCGTGTCTGAAGCGAAATTCAAATCACCGGCGGCTGTCCAAACTGCTGCTCGTCTCGGCATGGTTTAAAAAAAAAAAAAATCCCACGCCCGAGTGAAGAATCAAGTCGTAAGACGTCTCCATCTCTTGCTGCTGCACGCCGCTTACGACCCAGCCTGCACGTCACCTACCCAATGTCACGCCTGCTCCTGCTGTCGCATCGCCTAAATCTCCCTTCCTCCCGGACCAGCTCACGCCGCCTCCCGCCCCGCTGGACCTGTCGTCCCTCCAGCACGACCTTCAAGTCACCAAGGACTCTTACCGGGCCGCCAAACGGAACCTCCACCTTGCGACACTCGCCCTCTCTCCGGACTGGAGCACGCCACTCGACCTGTCGTCCAATTCCTCCCGGAAAGGCCTCAGCATCAGCCACAGTGTCGTACAGGAAATCGTACATAACCGACTACGGCACCCAAGCGCAAGTCGGACGACACACTTTCGTCGCGCCACCCACTGTCGCCCGCCCCCGCTGCCGGGAAGCACATCAGGTTCCCGGACGACACCCCAGATAAATCCACCCTATCGCTCGCAGCTCTTTTAAAAGTATGTCAAGCAGACTGTTCCAGACTTCAGCCGCAGTGTCGTACGGGAAATCGTACATGACACCGTCCGTCACCTACAAGTCAATCCGATGCCACCTCCTTCCTGCACGTCATCAGTACGCAATGCCCGTACCCAGGACTGGGTCTCGTCCACGTCAAGCCACGGAGGACACAGGTGTGCCGCTTCTTCTCCCCCGGCTACGGCACCCAAGCGCAAGTCGGACGACACACTGTCACCGCGTCACCCTCTGTCGCCCGCCCCTGCTGCCGAGAAACGCATCAGTTTCACGAACGACACCCCAGATGAATCCACCCTGTCGCACGCAGCTCTTTTAAAGACTGTCGAACAGCCTATCCCAGACTGCTTCCTGTCAAGCCAACTAAGATGCCGGACGCCCCTTTCATGAACCGTGGCCAAACGACAGGCCTTGGGTTTTGCCTCTCGAGACAAAGACGCCAAGCCCTCGCTGCCTCCTGGGTCAATCAACGGCATTCCTAACATGTCTCCTCCGCAACGAAGGCCCCATACTAGACAAAGGCGATCCCCTTCTTCTCGACAAAGAACCTCCTACGCCACGCCCTGGCCGTGAAAACAGCTTCTATCAATCCGTCGGAGACGGCGCCACTACCCCCACAACTTGGACACCTACCCGGAGTACGAATTTGCTTGCAGCGAAATCAAGATGGATTCCAGGTCCTCGTTGTCAATATCCCAAAAAAAAACAGACGTCCCAACCTTCGTACTATACGAAAATGACATATGCCTTCGACTAAACCTACTCGCGGCCCCTCAAGCAGATGCCCTCCACACGGCCATTAACGCGCTATGCGAAATGCTGTCGTCTGACGTCACTCCAGATAAGTTCAAGAACCTGTCGTCTCTGATTTCTCAGCTCTTAAAAACTAACTTCGCTACTTACCACAAACTGGGCATTGAGAGCGCAGTTCAACAACGCCCTTCTCCTCCATGACATGGCCCTGTCGTCTGCAAACAACCTAACATCTCCACACGTCACCGACTCAGATACCAACCGGTCCATGAGTCAGGAACACTTCCGTCAGTTAAACCCGACACTTGCTCCTCACCTTGACGTTTCGAGAAAACCGAAGCCGCAAAAGCAAGCCACATCTTCAATCCACCCGTTCTCGAAGAATAAACAAGCCAATCCCCGTCCCCCGGACGATTGGCACAAAGATACGGCGTCCTCAATCCCCATGCCGCGCGAACGATACTGCCGCCGACCAACACCGAAACCAGCAGTCCTTTCGGACCGACGCTCCTCGCTCCTCTCCGGTCAACGCTCCCAACAGAAGCGCGCCGCCACCCCCTACCGAAGGAGCCGAGTCCCATCTCCCGGGGGCAGAAGCATCTACCGTAAAACCACAATGACCTTGTGGCTAACTGGTCTCCCTGTCGGGGCCAGATTACGCCATTATTCCCCAGCCTGGCAATAATTGACCACCAACCTGGAAATCCTATTGATAATAAAACACGACTTTCGTCTGACGTCCCTACATCAACCGCCGCTGTCGTCATCTTCCCTATGGGACTTCTCACCCCAAACGACAACGTCCCTGTCGCACGAAGTATCGGAAACTACTGCATCAAAAAAAAAAAAAAAACTATCACAACACCTTACAACAAACATGAATTGAGCAAGAGCATGAGTGTGACGGCGCACAAAGTGAGTGCTATATCCACATCTTGGGCCCACCACAACGCTACCCCAATTAAAGAAATCCTGGCAGCCACCAATCCACCTTCGAATCTCACTACCTGAGAGAAATGACGAAGGACGAATCCGGACTACTTCGGCTGGGACCAATCGTCGCAGCCAGAACCGTTGTCAAACCCCCTTAAGCACTCAGAACGAAGCAGAAGCAAGATCCACGAGGGAAGCAAGTTCCATCCAGCCAGAAGCAAGACCCTCAAACAACTGTCCTTTTCAGGGATACCAATTCCCACGAAGAGACCAAATTCCTGTCAAGCCCAATTGTTCTGAATAAAGTGCGAATTTTTCTCTGGCAGATAAAGAATTCATGGGGGAAAGCCTGCTTGCATCCCGGGGCGCTCGGTCAGACGGTGCCCGCCACCAACTTTGACGAGGTCAACACTGGTAATGCTAAAATTACCAGGTTAAGTTGTTTTGGCAATAAAGAAACAACATTTTGCCGGCCCCCAGCCTAAAACTGGTTTCTTTTTGCCTAAAACATACTTAACCTTACTCCCGCCCTGCCTCCCCTCTCGAGTCACCGCCTGACACATTGAGAGTAAAATGAATGCCGATAGCGTGCGCACTGTCGTTTTTTATTAGGGAGGACCGTGCCGCGCATGCGCGGTGGGTTATGCAAGCAGGCATCTACAAACCGGAAGAAACCTCCAGGGGAACATCACATTCGAGGAATGTAATGCTAAAATTACCAGGTTAAGTATGTTTTAGGCAAAAAGAAACCATTTTTAGCCGGTTAGTCAGGGGGCCGGCAAAATGTTCTTTTTCTTCCATCCAGGAGAAGCTTCAGCGAAACTACCGCAGCAATGATTGCCAATTGGATCAAAACAGTAATTTTAAATGCCTACGAAGCATCTGACTTCAACTGCAAAGACAATAACTTCAGGGTCACACACAGCACATGAACTTCGAGCCATCGTCACTTCATGGGCTTTCCAAAACGGCATCCCCATCCCTGAAATTCTTCAAGTAGTTTCATGGAGAAATGCGTCTGTCTTCACATCGCACTACTTCAGAGACATGACTACTCAAGCCAATGGACTTCACTGGCTGGGTCCCATTGTTGCAGCCAGAAGTGTCGTCAACACCCCTGTGCACCAATGAGGTAGTAAACAAATGGCCCTTCTAGGGGCCACCAAATCAGAAAAGAGAACCTAATGACTGTTTAAAATAATCTTTTCTTATTGCCGCTGGAAAATATACAATACCTGTCAATTCTTGCATTGTGTTCTCAATGCTGTTTCATCCTTGAGATTTTGAGTTGCGTGGATCCTGCCAGCTTGGTAACCCAGCCTTCCTCTATAAATGCGGCTTGCCACGGAAGATCGCCATCTTTTGTTCTCAAGCGACCCATGCGGCCGCTCTGTTCCTTTCTTTCGTCCTTTTATTTTTTATCACCTGTTACCGCCACTTTTCCCGGATGCCGCAGAGGTTGTTCCCGGCTGTCATCGACGAGTTGCTCACTGAGCTTTCGTCCAATTTCTCGTCGCCTGTTGCAGCCGACTTGTCTTTCGTAACCAGCTGGCACCACCACCACCGCTCAATCGATTCCAGCCGTCACGAACACTCCTCAGCATCCAGCCAAAACGCAAGCTTTCGCATCTCCGCATTTGGCCACTAGCTGGCACCACCGTACGCCATCTCTACACTGAGCTGTCGTCCGGAAATCTGCGCCTCCCCCGTTGTTGCCGTCACGATGTCAACTTGCCTGTCGAGCTATCGTTTGATCGTGCACTCATTGTGCGAGCTTTGGTCCGGAAATCGGCGCCTTGATTGTTGCTGCCGTCACGCTGTCATCCTGGCGGCATGCTAACGTCTGGTCGTGCATTTGCCCTTTGGTTGTTGGACCACTTCCATTTGAACTCTGTCCGAGCTTTCGTCGACATGTTGTCTACCGGTCACGGCAACTTCAGCTACTGCCGGCCCTTCATCTCTTGACGCCACCATCTCAGCTCACCCTTTCACTCCATTGCATTCTGCAGCTACTTTTGGTTTGAATGAACCTTCTCACTGCCTTGACATTCACTGCCGCTATCCCAAATGTCTTCTACAAAGTCAACCCTGACATTCTACGCTGCTGTTCCCGAATGTCTTCTATTAACCGAATTCACCCTTGTCATTACATTACACTTTGTGGGTGCTTTTGTGTTGAAAACAACCTCCAATCTGCGATCGTTATCGATTCTCTACAATTACTCCGCCAACCCTGACATTCCACACTGCCGTTCCTGAATGTCTTCTACTAACGGAATTCACCCTTCTCACTACATTACACTTCGTGGGTGCTTTCGTGTTAAAAACAACAACAACCTCCAATCTGCGATCATCATTGGATGCTCCGTATTTGCCCCGCCAACCCTGACATCCCACGCCGCTGTTCCCGAATGTCTTCTACAAACCAAACACACTCTTCTTACTACGTTACACTTCGTGGGTGCTTTGCGTTTATAATAATAAAACAATTAACCTCTGATCTACGATCATCATTCGATGTTCTCCAAACCCCATCACAACCCAGGTTATTTCGACATTCATGTCGCTGTCCCCAAATGTCTACCACATCTCGAATTCACCCTTCTCTTACGTTACACTTCGTGGGTGCTGTCGTGTTAAAACAACGGACTAACTACAATCGTCTTCAGATGGCTGACTGTTAATCCTACGAGCCTTGGCATTCAACGCCGCTGATCCCGAATGTCAACAATATCACGAATTCATCCATTTCACTACGTAACACTCCACGGGTATTTTTGCATTTAGAACAACCGTTTCACTTATGATCAGTAGTTCATTTTTTAACAATTCGGTCTGTTTTGGCATTCGCAGCCGCTGATCCCGACTGTCCGTATTGTCATGAACTCTCTTTCCCACTTTGTCGCTCTTCGTGGGTGTTTTCATGTTAATCAGCCTATCATCAGCAACCTTCCTTTTTTTTATAAAAATCGTCATGCTGACACGAATTCACCTTCATATCCATGATGGATGGACTCTTGGGGTAAATTTCGCAAAAATTCATTACTGCCCCCTTTCCGGAAACCTCTCGTCGTGACAGTTGAACGCCCTCATTACGACGTTGTTGTACTCTGTGGGTAAATTTCGCAACTAATCATTACAAAACCATTCATGAGCTCTGTTTCTCATTTTCCAAAACATATTAACCTGATAATTTTAGCATTACATTGTCCTCAATGGAATGATCACTGGAGATTTTTTGGTTGCGTGTATCCGCCTGCTTGCATGCTCCCACTGCGCCTGCGCGTCGCAGTCCTCCTCTATATAAAGCGGCTTCATGGCCGATGTCGGCATTCATTTTCCTCCACGAGGTTCTTCGCACCACATCGATCTCTGGAATTTGGAACTTTCGCGACTTAGATGGCAACCACCAAAGATTCTGCTGCCCCTCCGGCTACTGCTCTGACTTCGGATGCTGCGCACTAACCTGCACCCCCGCCTTCCCTTCGCGACCACTAGCCGACCGGTCATGACCGGGACGGTTATGTCGTTAATGAAGAGGACGGCTCACTGCTCCAAGACGGGCAACGCACCCCACCACCGCCTGTGCTCGCGGCCCTCGAGGAAGACATCTGTCAAGACAAGGCGCTCGTCCGGGATGCAAAAAGGAAGCTACAAGATGCTTCATCGCTCTGGTGAATCTCCAATGCTAACTCCCCCATCGACCTTTCGTCAACCGGGACTACAGTGTGACTCGCAGCGAAGCTCACATCCTAGTCGACTCGGTATTCCGCCAGCACGCAAGATCACACCCTGCTCCACCCCCCTCTTGCACCACATCGGGGGAGATAGCTGGCACTCGTGCCTGGGTTGCTTTAACGACAAGACACGACTGCCGGAAACGCCAGTCGCCTACCCCGCCGCCTATTGCCAAGCAACGCAGACTTGCGCCCCCACCTGCCTTCGCGACACCTGCTTTCGCGACTCCTGCTCTCACGACAAAGGAAGTCGCAACTCCGTCTACTCCCGCCAATTCTCCAATGACAACACGGAAGACCCAACTATTCCCTTGGCATCTCTACTCAAGACAGTGGAAGAAACTGTACCAGATTGCTTTCTGTACAAAGCATCACAGTCCGCAGACGCCCCAGTCATCAACCGTGGTCTCAAGACAGGCTTTCAAGACAGGCTTTGGATTTGCCCTTCGCGGCAAAGACGCCAAGCCGCGTAGCCTCCTAGGACAGTCGACAACGTGTGGTCAGACGTAACAAACCTAAACAAGTCAACACCACTTCACGAACCAACCCCCAACCAACTCATCTTCACTGATGCATCAAACCACGGCTTGGTAGCCCACCTGAACAAACTGGAAGCTTCAGGTTCCTGGAAGAAAGACAAAGGCCACCACATCAACTTCCTCGAACTTCGTGCAATCCAATTGGCACTACGACACTTTCACCCACACATCAGAAATCAAGTCATCCAAGTCCAAGCGGACAACACTACAGCCTGGCCTACATACAGAAAGAAGGAGGAACCAAATCCAGGCTGCTCCACAACCTAGCCTCCGAGATCCTCAACCTCTGCATCACGAACAACATCACTCTGCTTCCCCTTCACATCCCAGGGAACAGGAACGTCATAGCAGACTCGCTATCTCGCCGCTCACCTCCAACAGGAGAATGGTGCCTCAAGAAATCCATCTGCGAATATCTCTTCGTGATTTGGGGAACACCCATGTTAGACCTATTCGCCACGAAGCACAATGCCAGACTTCCCCATTTCATCAGCCCGATACCGGATGACCAAGCAATAGCAATCGACGCATTGACATACCCATGGCACAACCTATACGCCTACCTCTTCCCACTATTCAAACTCCTTCCACAAGTTCTACAGAAAGCCGAGGAAAGCCAACGCCTATTCCTTCTCATAGCCCCCCTTTGGCCGCAAGCAGCATGGTTTCCACACCTATTATCTCTACTGGTCGACTTCCCAAGAAGCCTTCCTCTTCAGCCGAATTTTCTGTCACAACAACAGGGCACGAAATTACACCCAAACCTAGCAAATCTAAACCTTCATGCGTGGCTACTATCATCAAACTCCTCAAAACGGCAGGAATTCACAAAGACGATGCCTTCCAAATCGCCTCAAGGCCACAAGAAACTCAACAAACAAATGTACGACAGTCACTGGTCAAAATGGTTTCATTGGTGTCACGCAAGGGAAATTAATCCAATCAATCCTTCTCTGCCAGAATTACTAAGGTTCTTCACTGACCTTTTCGACTTTGAGAAACTCAAAGGCTCAACAAACCTGGTCTACCGCTCAGCCCTGAATTCCGTCTTCAAAGCAGCAGACAAAACCAACCTCCTTGAAGACAATCGTATTTCATCACTTCTCCGCTCATTCGAAAATAACCGTTCATCAACAAGAAGACTCGTCGCCGACTGGGACTTATCAATCGTGCTCCAATGCCTAATCGAAGCCCCTTACGAACCAATGCAAGAATGCTCTCTGCACCTTCTAACCAGGAAAGCCGTCTTCCTAGTAACACTCGCAGCAAGCGCTCGTTGCTCCGAAATTCAGGCACTTTCCGCAGGCCCAGCCTTCTGCGTTTTCGGTCCAAACTTCACGTCTGTAGCACTTCACCCTAGAACAGATTTCTGAGCAAAAACCCAGAAACCATCTGAACCACCCAAACCAATCACGTTCCCAGCCCTCTCCAACCTTACAGGAGACGAACCCGAACGCCTACTCTGCCCGATCCGCGCACTCCGGTTTTACCTCACCCGCACCCAACATGAAGACATCTGCAGAGGTGGAAACCAACTCTTCCTCCCAGTTGATCTCCAAACAGGCAAAACCTCGCCGGCAATGATCTCCCACTGGATCCTGAAAACCATCAACGCCGCTTACGACGAGGCAAACCTGAGCAGAGAAAGAGCGACAGCATACGAAGTCAGAGCAATTTCCACGTCATGGGCACACCATAACGCCGTCCCGTTAGAAGAGATTCTACATGCAGCTTCTTGGCGAGACTCTACGACATTCACCTCCCACTATCTAAGGAACATGTCAAGAGAAGAAGAAGGACTACACCGGCTGGGACCTATTGTCACAGCCAGAACCGTGGTCAAGCCCCCTTAAGCACAATCAGAACGAAGCAGAAGCAAGCCATCCCAGATGGAAGCAAGTCATCCACAGAGGGAAACAAGCCACCCATAGAAGGAAGCAAGTCATCCATTGAAGGAACCAAGACCCCTCATACAACAACGCTCCTTTTCAGGGCCACCAAACCCTACGAAAGAGAACCGAATTCTTGTTTTCATCACATGTTCTGAATAAAGTGCTAAATTCTCAAATTTTTTTGGGGAAGCCTGCTTGCATCCCGGGGCGCCCCATCAGATCGGTGCCCGCCACCACGTTTGATGAGGACAGCTGATAATACTAAAATTATCAGGTTAATATGTTTTGGCAAAGAAGAAAGAACATTTTGCCGGCCCTCAACCTGGCCGGCTAAAAATGGTTTCTTTTTGCCTAAAACATACTTAACCAAGGGCCCGCCCTACCTCCCCTCTCGAGTCACCTCCTGACAAATTGAGAGGAATATGAATGCCGACATCGGCCATGATGCCGCTTTATATAGAGGAGGACTGCGTCGCGCAGGCGCAGTGGGAGCATGCAAGCAGGCAAATACACGCAAGCGAAAAACCTCCAGTGATCATTCCATTGAGGACAATGTCATGCTAAAATTATCAGGTTAAGTATGTTTTAGGCAAAAAGAAACCATTTTTAGCCGGCCGGGCTGAGGGCCGGAAAAATGTTCTTTTTTTTCCCCTTGTTGCTGTCACAATGCCGACCCACCTGCTGCTTCGCTAACCGAGCTTTCGTTGGACGATCTTTTTCAAGACGGTTGGAGTTTTCAATTCGTTCAGCTTGTCTGGATTGTAACTTGGTCACACGTATCGAGTAAACATCCAAGACGAATGATATTGTTCATACCACTGCTCGTCTCATTCATCGCTAAAGCTCACTTTTTTGAGTGAAGTTTCCAGCCACATGCCATTTTCCATCATGCAGCTCGTCTCGATGGTGACCGCTCTTTTGCCCCACCTTCGGAGCTCGCCTAACTGAACGTGTCCTGCTTCCGGTCTCCTTTCGTCCTACCAAACGATGGCACCGTACCATTGCAACCTTTCGCCCGATTCTCCGCACATGCCTGGCATTCTTTCGCCTTCCCAGATGGTGCTACCACTGGAGCCTATGCCTTCCAGCTCAGGAGAGGTTTTGTCTGGCTCCTCGCACTCGTCTGACCTGATTTCGCCCGCTTCAGATGGCAGCCATCTTTCTCTTGCGGACCTTTAGACCCTGAAGCCTTAGAGCTTGGGAGAGCTTTAGTCCATCTCCATGCATTCGTCTGGCCTCCATTCGTTCCTCTAGACGGTTGCACCGGACCATTGGATCCTCTAGCCCTACAGCTCGGGAGCACTTTCACCCAATTCCATGAACTCGTCCGGCCCCCATTCGTCATTCCCAGATGGCAACACCCATCTTACCTAAGCCGGACCATTGGACCCTCTCACCCATCTGCTTGGGAGAGCTTTCACACATTACCTGTACCTGGTCTTCTACCGTTTTGCCAGATGGCTGAAGCCACTCCCGCAACGGACCATTGAACCCTCTCGCGTTACAGCTCGGGAGAGCTTTCGTCCAACTCCACGCATGACCTGCTCCTCTTTCATCTCTCCAGGTGACAGCAGCCCTTACTGCAGCGGGCCATTGGACCCTCTCGCCTAACAGCTCGGGAGAGGTTTCGTCCCTTTACACGCACTCGTCTGACTCTCATTTCCTCGTCCTGAGACCGCTGGCCCATCCGCAACTCCTTGTAAACCATAACTGGTTTCTTTTGTCCCAATAATCCGGTGACGCTTTCACCAATTGGACTATCAGGTGTTTCATCAACCCCGGACGCCATCCACTATTGGTGGCTCTGCCTTAATTTGGCTTCGGTTGTGAGTGAACATCACAATCAAGGCCAAGGGCAGAGCCACCAGCGGCGGACGGTGTCTGGGGTTTGTGAAAACACTTAAGAATACAATTGGTGAAAGCGTCATCAATTTTATCCAAAATACCACGTACCAATTCTGATCTCGGACCATCTGATCGCTTAAAGCTTTCCTGGCTCTTTAACTTCTCCATGGTCCTACCGCCTGATCTCTCTCGGCCGCTGGCTCTGAAAGTTCACCCCTCCCTTCTTTCTCAAGAAGCTTCGTGCCTCACTGTCAAACCATGATCGACACACACTCAGCTGTTCATTGAGCACCCCAATGCACCGGGCCGCTTTGTATGGGTTTGATGGAACCACCATGCCTTAATCCTGGACTTCGCCACCATCACACAAATAAGTCTTTAACCGCATTTAACGGACTCACCAGACCCCTCGAGCGTTTGTCACCAAGTTTGGATTCCCTTCAAGGATGCCTCTACAATCACCACAACTCTCGCCGACGCTCCTGTGGTTCGTTTCAAACCAAAACGTCTCTCCGATGCCACATCGTCGTTCACCCCGTCTTGGTCGGCAGGCCTTTCGTGCACTAGTCCGCACTTTAGCCTGTCGTTGGAATCCTACTCCGCTGTCGTCGCCAGCGCTTTCATCATTAATTACAAAGACCGACCACCCGACTCCCAACACATTTCAACGTGGACGCTGCCACGAAACCCCAACAATTCACGCTGCATCCCATTTTGTGGGAAGAACTTCGTAACTTTCACTGAATCCTGGAGGGACTCGGCTCGTTAACCCATCCTTCGGAATGACATTGAATCGTCAGTGAAACTTTTCATTCCCCCCTTTCATCTGAATGGCTTTCATGACCTTGATCGGACATTAAAAATTAATCCAATCCTTAACCATCCGTCAGGCAAACCAACTGCCACAAGCATCCACACCCACTTTCGTCGGTGACGCATTAGCGACCAATATCCCTGGGAAGTCCATCACCACGGCCGTTTCTGCATACTGACCCTGGGACCCTCAGCTTTCAGTAGGAAAGCTTTCGTGTCATGACCATACTTCAACTACCACAGTGCTTTCGCACATTTGTCTCGTCTGCCACTTTGACTCATTGACTATGATGTGTTGTTGATACAAGATTTCAACAAACCAACCATCACCCATTTTGGAAATTAGAAAGTACAACTCCTCGCAATAACCGTTAAAAAAAAAAACTGTCTCCAGAAGCCTCACTCTAACCCTGAGGTTTTTTACCCCAATTTTACATGAAGTGTTTTCGTCAGGAGCTTTCGGCCATTAATCATCACCTTCAGGCCGTTTCATCAATCGCGGACGTCCAGCGCACCAAGGATTTCCGAGATCTCTCATCAAGGAAATTAACCCAAGGTTTTCTGAGTGACCTGCATTTGATCGAATCCCGGCAACGGGATCTGACCCAAAACTGCCAAAGGAACGAGTGAAAGGAAAGACGCCAAAAATCTGATTATCCTTCTAACAATGTGAACTGGACAAGTTCTTCTCTCCTCGAGACCTCATGAAGACCAAAAGCCAACCATGCCCATGACTCCCAAACTGATGCAAGCAAACGGTCATCAACATCCCGTCGTCAAACACGCATCACCGAATCTCAAACCATGAAGACTCACGAATCCACATCAATAAAGAGGCTTGATATCGTCTCTTCAAACTAATAACGAATCTCTCTTTCCCCTCTGAGCAGAGAAGAATCTTCTCTTTTCCAGAAAAAAAAAACCATCCTGTAAAGGGAATAAAAAAAATGAAAATTCACTAAATCTTTTCAAAGTGATCATCAAGAAATCTACACCATTGCTCAGGAAGTCCAAGACTTCAGGGGAAGCCAGCTTTGTAACCCTAGGAAACACGATCAGAAGGTGCCCGCCACCTAAGTTGACGATATCTGCTGTCAATACAAGAATTGACAGGTACTGTATATTTTCCAGCAGCAATAAGAAACGTAATTTTCCGGCCCCCACGAAGGCCAGATAAAATTAGTTTCTTTTGCCTAGGAAAATATACAATACCTTAACCCACCCTACCTCCCCTCTTGAGTCACCTTCTGACATATCGAGAGAGAACAAAATATGGCTAACTTTCGTGGCAAGCCGCTTTTATAGAGGATGGCATGCGCAGTTGGGTTACCAAGCTGGCAGGATCCACACAACTCAAAATCTCAAGGATGAAATACAGCATTGCGAACTCAATGCAAAAATTGACAGGTATTGTATATTTTCCTAGGTAAAAGAAACTAATTTTAGACGGCGTACATCCGTACATTGCGGCCAGAATTTTTTTTTTTTTAATAAAGTGCGAAGTCTGTGGCTTTTTGGTTACTTTTTTTATAATGGAAAGTTACAAGAAAACTCTTCGATGTTTTGTTACAGTTTGCAGGTGACTCAAAGCTACTGATTACTTTTTTTTAATTAATGGAAAGTTAAAAGAAAACTTCGATTTTTTGTTAAAAGAAACTTCTGAAAACTTGCTGAAACTTCTTTGTACAATGGAAAATTTTAAGTTAAACCCCGTACAAAGTTACATGATTTAAAATATTTAGCTCAATATGGAGTTTAAAAGAAACGTCTAGGTTTCTAAGAAATTCACTAGGCTGCAGCTTACATAGTTTAAGACAATTTTCGTAGGCCTATTAAATAATAAAGGCTCAAGAAAAATTTACTGGTATAATTTTAATAAAATTTTCAAATAACTTAGTTGTTACGACATCAGTATTTCATTTCGGGAAAAAGCACAAGGGGCCGTTCAAGTATTACTTCATCAAAAAATTAGCCTTTTTTAACCCCCCTCGTCATCGATCGTCATCATTTGCTCAACCCCCCCCCCCCCCCCGCGCCAGTATTACGTCATTTATAACTTGATCCCCCTCCTCCAGAGGTGTTTTCTCTGTATTTCCTTGTGTTTTTCCGAGGACTTATTTTTTTTTTGCATTTGTACACCCTTTTACTAGGATAACAGTGCTTACGTCATCAACTGGCCCCTCTCCCTCGCTCGCCATGAATCGTCACCAACTAGCGAATCCCCCTTCCCGATGACACAATACTTGAACGCAGGGGCGTCTACGTTGGGGGTCGATGGCGCTCATGCGCCACTGACGAAATGGGGGGGGGGAGCGTAATACTGTTTTCACACGTAATAATTCGTCGCGGGTCAGCCCTGGCCAACCCGGGCTGGGACCAGCCCTGGTCAGCCCTCATGCCGAGCTCCGGGCGCGCTTTGATTTCACACGTGATAAATGCTTGCAAGCCGACCCGCGCTCACTTGAGAGCACCGTCTGTCGACTAATATTGTTGACAGGAGGATAGGGGCAGTGAGTCTGCTTCACTTCTCGTATTGCGTGTTTTCAGGTGAAGCTCGACATTAATGTCAAACTGACGTCGCTAAAATTTTTTATAATATTTAAAATAGCCAAGAATTAAAAAAAAAATCAAATACGAACCATCTTCTCAATGACTATAGGTGGGAAAAAACCACGGTGAAAAAGATTACAAAAGTCTCTTGAGGAACTTCCCACCCTGCCTGGTGAAATTCGAGCCGAAGACAATTAATCTAACCACCTACCCTATTATAACAATATGGAGAAAAAAAACCAACCTAACCATTTTATTTGTGTCTTTAACTTCCCCCCTCTCCCCCCGATTTTTTTTTTTGACTTTTTCTTTCGTCTTTTCTCCATATTTTTTTTTAAACTTTGATCTTGTACCACGGTTAATAGGCCATTAACGCATTTAAAAAAAAAAAAAAACTTGTGTTATTGGTAACACCTTTCCGTTAATTTGGTAAATGCTAATCTACCAGCTGGTTCTTGATTTTATTTCTTGCGTTATTAAATGCAGGCTAGTGTTTTTTTTTTCAATACGGGTGTGAAACCCATTTCTGTTGCCCTTTGGAACTATTGTCAAACCCGGTGTCCTTTGGATACCAATACCGATGCTCCAATAGTTAAATCTCGGCGATTGTAGTGTCGATCTATAAACATACCCAAAGATTGACAGTTCAAGTCCTTCGTTGGGGGCAGTCTAACCTTCTAAAACAGAAAAATGGATATGGATCGTGTCACTTTTATTTCGACATATTATTTTCTCCTTATTTTAAAAATATGATGTCATGTCTTCATTCTCCAACAGTTTGTTATTATGACAACATAACTTCGCTCTCTCTAAAACATGGCTCTTTGATGTAGGTTAGTATTTTATTTTATTTTGCTCAAAATTAAAAAAAAAAAAAAAAAAAAAACTACCTGTAAGTTCTAATCTGTTCCTTGTGATGTAGTTTTTCTTTTGGATACACCCAAACAAAACCTTTTAATAGCGCGAAGTTTTCAAAGGAAATAAAATTGGAAAAATTATTGCAAACGCTGATAGAAAATTGATCGGTGCGATGCATCATGAACCTTTTAACATGCTGATATGCAATACTGAATTTTTTTTTTTTACTAAGGTGCAATATTTAATTCTCTTCTTTTCTCCCACGTGTTTTTCACCCCGTGTAATAGCCACTATTTAATTTACGAGTGTCACATAACAATTCTTTTTTAGTGTTTACCGTTTTGTCTGCTGACATGTAGGCTAGTGCGCTGCACTGCAAGGCTACGAGCCGGGAGGGCTTGCTTCGAATTTCACACGTTAAAAATAAGGTGCGCTGGCCAGTGGCCTCGGCTGGAAAGGCGGGCCATTCGGGCATGTGTCAGCCCTGGCCAGCTCGCTTTCGCCCAGAAAACATTATTACGTGTGAAATCCTCCATCACGGGTCAGCCAGGGCTGGCACCCAAACATTATAACGTGTGAAATCAGTATAACAAATGGGTCTTCATGTAGAATGGGGGGGGGGATATATACCAAATAGTAGAGTAGTGAACAAAATATATGTAAGCACGTGAAACTACAGTGTAGTACTGAAGGAAGTGGGACTTCATATGTTGTACAATGTACAGTTTGGTATAAATTGAGACTATCCGCCTGTAAGGTTTCATTTTATTTATATTCCCTATCCGTGTGTCACGGAAGCGCGCTACAAATTCCTGTGTTGACTGAAAACGTTAGTGCAATGCAGTAAAGCACGTAGAACACCAAGGGGCAGCTGCGTTAACCATTGCTTAGCCCTGGTGTTCTTTTGTGGTACGTTGGCACGTTGTTTGTCCACTGCATAGTGAGGGATGGAAATCAATGCGACGCTGCGTTCGTAACGAAAAAGTTAGCTCATTCCGACGGTAAGCAACTTTGTTTTTCTTAAATATTACTTAGCACATTGATGTATGAACAGATACACGAAATAACAAGAATTTATAGGGTTACCTATAAATTCTTGGTAATAAGAATAAGGCTGCTTGTACGAAACGTTACCGAGTGCCGAGTGTGGAAGTATTCGCCAATTGCAAGACCTATGTTGGACAGGTATTATCAGCGCCAACTGTTGTATAAATGTTGGCGACGGTGTTATTCGCCCTATCAACAACATTCGCTTTCTCCTCTAAAGCATTTCGAATCTTGTTATGAATGTAAATCGTGAGTCAGTAGTGATACTAGTTCAATACTGAATACAAAAATATTGGTCGCATCGGGTCGTACTCATGGTTGCTTTACAAACTGAACCAGCCAAAATTCGTTATGCAGTCTTATTCTTATATAGTCGATAGTCCCCCCCCCAAAAAAAAAGTATGAGGAGTTCCCACTAAGTTTTTTCCATCACCCCCTCTACCGCCACCAATTTTCCGAAAAGTTTTATATTTCGTTGCATGTTTATTGGGCCTCAATGAATAATCATGCTGCGAAATACACAAGTTTTACAAAGTTGGAGGGGGGGGGGAGGATTAGAATATACAAAATTAAAAGCCAATATAGGAATGTCAGTGATCTGGGAATGGATTGGGTTGCAGCCAGTTCGAATCAGGGTCATGCACTCCGAGTCGAAACGTACAAGATCATAAAAGTGGGTTTCTGTACTACATTATTAATTTTCTATATGCGTGATTTTCGTACACGAGGTTCTGTATCGTTCGGTGTGTGATGATAATAATGATATTAACTTCTCGTTTTTACAACTGGCTGGCTTATTGGTTGGGGAGGCCCTCACTCACCCCAAAAAAAATTTGCAATGTTCCTCACGTTTCCCCCCATGTGGGCATCCCTGTCTCATTTACGGTCGTTTTACTGTTTATTTGACACAATACGGCAATAAATAAGTAGTCGAGAACTAATAAAATAATACGTTAAAATTAAGGCTGGAAATTAATGGGTTATCCAACAAAAGAAATCTTTGAACAGACTTGGCTGCGTTTTTCTTGCGTTCTTTGGATTTCTTGAATGATTGAGAAGCTGGGGTTCGTGACTCAAAACAGTTTTCCTCCTAGTGGGGTAGACAAGCCTAAACTTATGCATTTTAGTGAGGCAAGCACCAAATTTGGTACAGATGCTAATTTAGTTATACTAATGAAATCTGGATGTAGGGCCAACTGAATTTCCCAAACCGGAAGTGTAAACCGGAAATGCCTATTTTCAGCCATGAACCAAACCAAACAATAGCTTGACCAGTCTCCATCTATGGAAAAAAGTGTATAAAATGTGGCGCATCACACTTGAATACTATTCTTCACATTTCAAGGTATGAAGGCTGACTGTTAGGAAGCTTCAGGGCTGAAATGAAGGTCAAAAGGTCAAATTTTGGACAAAAAAATAACATATTTATCATTTTCTGCTATACCGTTGCTATTACAAAGGGAAAAAGTGTTTAAAATTTGGCGCATCATACTTGAGTACTACTCTTGATATTTTTGGGTATGACAGCCCTGACTGAAAGGTAGCTTAAGGGGTCAAACTAACGTCAAAAGGTCAAATTTTGGGAAAAAAATCACATTTTTTTTATTTTCTGCTAAACCTTCGCTTTTACAAAGAAACCATGTGTCGACATAATTAAAGGAAATCGAATTCACAGTTATGTTATGTTATGTTATGTTTATTGAGCCGAATGCAAAAAACACAAATTCACAGTTTTTTTTGTCTAAAACAATTTCCACTTTCGATGCTTTGATTAGAAATTGCTTGAATATTACCTTAACAATGGCCACAGCTCTTTGTGTATTCATGACTTTAGAAATTGAACTGCTACTATGTCATTACTAATCTTAGTAATGGATGTTAAGTTCATCCAAAAGGTATACAGGTCCTTTATTCATTGAAGCCAATGAAATATTTTTCTGTAATTATGGTCTGAGCCATAACTGATATTTGGTACTGATGTAGGGTATAAGCATTTTGATATAGCTCTGTCCCCACAGTTAAGCAAGCTATTTTATAAATGCTGTAAAAAAATGTCCTCCTTTTAGATGAGACTAATTAAATAGCTACATTATTTTTGTTTAGAAATGGCATAGTAAAAACTGGAAGTTAAAATTCAGTAAAAGTTAAAATTCAGTAAAGTTAAATTCAGTAAACATGAACAACATAGTATTAGACAATTAGCCATTAATCGTTTCTTACTCATAGCAAATCTGTTTTATTGGTCTTATTGGCAAAATACATCTTCACCAATGCAAACACTGATTCTTAGACTCAAAGCTCGTCACATTAACATCAGGCATTACTGATAAGGACATAGTAAGCAAGATCAACATGGATAAGTAGCCCATTCCTAGATTTTTCGCGTGACTTTATGAGTATTGGCTCCTCAACATTCGGAGAAAGAAGAGAAGAATTTGTTCTGCCTCTGCCTGTGTTGGACTAATTGGTCATAAACTTGAGCTCTGATTGCTTTCAAAATGTGTTTCCAGACATATCCTTACCAGGATATGAGATACCCACCTCCATCAGAGTGTTGTGTAGGTATATCAGGGGATTCTGGGAATTCATAGCTCCAGAAGGTCAGTTTAATTCTTCCTATTCCACTTTATGGCTGATGGGAGCATCTATTCTTCAGGGAATGCCCCAAACAAATTTTCTTTTTCAGCTTTTCTGACACTAGACAGATGAATTGTAGAATCTTGTCATCTTATGACTTGCATTGAAAGTTAAGTGAGCTTTTCGGTTGCAAACCAGGTTTATCTGTCCTTTACTTTCCAGGAACTATACAGATAAGATTTATCTCTTCCTCATCTCCGTCAGCCCCAAGCAGCTTCATCCAGATGGCTACCTTGTTACACTCTCACAGCAACACAAATCGGAACAGGATTCTCTACTCATATTAAGCATCAATTAGGTTTCTTGTCTCAAAACATTTATTGGCTTATAAGGGCTCGTAGCACGACAATATTCAGAACATTAGTAGGTTGAAGATTTTCAAACTTCAGGTTGCTACACGTACGTGGATATACATGGAATGACTTCTCAGTTTCAAACAACTAGTAAAGATACGAATCCTTCAGTCTTAAGACATGCATGTATGTTACATGTGCATAGATAATAACTTCTCAGTCTTCCAACATTTATACAGGTAGAAAGCCCTACTTTGTGTCAGTCAGCTTTACATGGTTTGATATCGATTTGAGTCTACACAGATGAGCTGGTACTAACAGCTGAACTCTTCTGCTACTAGCAGCTTCATTCAAAGCCTGTGATTTTTCATCCTTCTGCAAGCTACAGAAAATGGATTTGTCTTTGTGACAACCATTAGGAAACAACGGAGAATGGTCACATTCACAGATAAACGGGTTCTTTCTCAGTTTATGGAACGCAGCATAGAAAAGGTATTTTGTGACCACTTTAGTCCTGAAAACTCATACACCCAATGGATCTAGCTCCTCCTTAGTATTTATACCTTTGTGCTGATACATGCTTCTCCACCTACTTCTTGCCTTCCTTCAGCAGTTACATATGTACATGTAAAGGCTTAGATACAAAAGCAATTAGATTCCTCTGATTTCGGATATTGAAAAGCGAGAATACATTTTATGCATACACAGAAAAGGTCTCGCTACTTCTAAACATTCAAAGTCCAACACAAAACATAGACTCTTTCTCTACAATATCTGTTCAGTAGAGAGGATCTGGCTTTTCCTTCTTAAAATACCCATGCTGAGTACCTGGTGCATTCTGGATGTTTCAACACTTCAGAGAAAGAATCTGACTTCTATCAGACAGGGTCTATCACCCACTCATGTTGTTAACACTTGGAGATGTAATATTGCTCTTTTTTCAATCTAGTCTAAAGACAGGGTTAAATGATTCTGCTCCTTAGTGCATGTGTGACTACTCTAGCAGGATCTGTGTCTTCTTCGACCATTAGACAGCTACAATAAAGGATTTGAGGCCATCTTCAGCCGTTAAGAAGCTACAATACAAGATTCAGCTCTTTTTCAGCCATTAGGCTGCAACAATGCAGGAACCGTATTTGCTGAGCCATTAAGCAGCTACAGTACGAAGATAGCTGCTTAATAGGGTCTTTTTCAGCCATTATGCAGATATGGGGCATTCTTTAGCAATTATGTCCAGGACTTCTCCATCAATTAGTCAGCTGCAGTACAGCCAACTGGGGCAACTTCAGCTCTATAGCTAGCGTATAATATATGGATACGTATCCTCTTTAGCTATTAAGCAGCTACAATAAAGGATCCGGCTCTTCTTTCGTTGTCTTCTTGTACTATTACGCAGCTACAATATAGGGTACGGACCTCCTTCTACCATATGCAGCTACACTTACAGGATTATAAGGATAACTCTTTTACAGCCGTATAATTTCTATGTATAAACCTGATAACATCCTTAGTATGTTTGATATTTGGTTGGTGCATGAAGTTTAATATTGCTTTCAGCCTATGACTTACTTCACAGGCCAGTTAGACCATCACCCACTATTCTAACTGATCTAAGGGCAAGCCGAGATGATAGCATGATCATTCCGTGTCTTTACTTCCTGCATGTACTCCAAGTTTGTAGTACACTACGACGCGTGATGCCGTAGTGGCTAATTACACCACAATATCTCACAATTTCTAAATCTGGAATTTCTATTTCTATTTCTGGAACCTGGCGTATTTTTTATTAGACAAAAGGGATCTAAATTCGAAGTCCTTTAATTATGTTGAGACATGGTTTTTGTAAAAGCAACGGTTTAGCAGAAAATGGCAAAACTGTGTTTTTTCGTCCAAAATTTGACCATTGACCTTCGTTTGACCCCTTAAGTTACCTTTCAGTCAGGGCTGCCATAGCCAAAAAACTTCAAGAGTAGTATTAAGGTATGATGCGCCACATTTTAAACACTTTTTCCTTTTTTGAAAAGCAACACTTTAGCAGAAAATGACAAAAATGTGATTTTTCGCCTAAAATTTGATCTTTTGACCTCCGTTTCAGCCCTTAAGCTACCTATCAGTCAGCTGTCATACCGTGAAATGTGAAGAATAGTATTCAGGAATGATGCACCACATTTTATACACTTTTTCCCATAGATGGAGATTGGACAAGCTATTTTTTGGTTTGGCTCACGGCTAAAAATAGGCACTTCTGGTTTAAGAAATTCAGTTGGCCCTATATCTAGATTTCATTAGTATGCCTAAATTAGTATCTCTGCCAAATATGGTGCTTTCCTCACTAAAATGCAGAAGTCACCCTATTTTAGTGGCTTAGCTGCCCCACTATCCCCCCCTTTGCCCTGTGCATACTCTATAACTCAATATGCTAATGAATTTATGAAAATTATCCTTGAAAGTTTACCCAGCTGTTATGGGAAAATTTTAATTTTTTGAAAGCAAGTATTGTAACGGAACGGAGGAGACAAGTAAACGCAACACGAGCTTTTTTTTTATTTCCGTTTATGGTTCATTTTAATTGTGTGAATGTGATATTTTATTTAAAAGAATTATTCCATGACTTGTAACATCAGTTTTGGCGCAAGGCTAGCTATCCCCCCCCCTTTTTTTTTTTTT
>JAHWFP010250548.1:82951-98030 GCA_023313725.1 Lithobius niger
GATCTTTACTTTTTTTGCCGGCTTCAGGGCAATGTTATATTTTTCAACAAATTGTTAAGCACGTACTTTTTACTTAAAATCTGCGTTTTGGCAGTAGTCAAAGAACAATTTAAAACGAACCGAAATATTTATTTTCGGTTAGAAATTATATACTGTTAGTTAATTTATCGTTAAGAGCAAAACGTTGAAATAAAAATTTTATATATATACAGGGTGTCCCAAAACTCCCAGTCCAGCCTCATAACTTTAGATTGGGTTGAAAGAAGATAATGAAACCATGGCAAAGTAGGTTTGGTTAAAGTATCTATCTTTGTGTACAACCGGCATTTCGCCTCTCCCGCCCGGGGGGGGGGGCTCAGAAATTTCCAATGAAGTGAGGGGTAAAGGAATATCTTATTTGAAAAGTCTTCATTAGGCGAGTAAAATGCCGCAATGAGAGCTTCGATACGATGAGCCCATCCAAAATGGCGGCCGGTCAAACATTAACCTACGATTTTCCTCTGCATTCCTATGTGTTACTCAGGCTGATGACATCGTAAAGGGACGTAGGTGGTAGCAAAATGCTTCGTTCAATTTGGTTGGATTAATCCACAACGTGTTTTGCAGTTTGAAATCCAGAGTATGGGCCTCAGTGTCCCCCCCCCCCCTCCTGCTAGCTCTCTCTAGGAACACAGGTCCATGAGCATGTACTAATAGTAATTCCTTTCAATTCTTTGAATGTTTGATGAACACAATGTTTAACTAATGGAAAATGTTCACGGTTCACTGTTCAAGTTTTATGTTTCGTTAAATTTTAACACTGAAAAGCAAGTCTTTGAATTCACTTAATCGTTATTCTGACACATGTCCCGTAATTGTTTTAAGGATTTAGTGTGCACGCAATACTGTTTTTGGTATCCGGAAAAAAAGCCCCCGACAAAACGCCCCCGGAAAAAACGCTCCCAACAAAACGCTCCTAGGAAAAAACTCCTCTAAATAGGCTAAAATGCCCCAATGGTGGTCATCGTAGCTGAGCCTCAGATTTAAGACGTCTCATCTATACGAGCATTAGTTTGCTTCAGATAACTTAATGCTCCAAGAATTTATTTAAAAAAAAAATATCTTTGCGTATTTACCCTCCGTTTACAATTCTTTTTTAGCTACTTTTTCCTCAAATTAAACTTGTTTCACCGTCGAAAGCATCCAGTGAGATTCACAATCGAGCTGATTCATCTGTACGAGCATTCGTTTGCTTCAAATGACTTACAGCTCCAAGAAATTTATTTAAATAATATTTTTGCGTATTTACTAAAATCTCCCCGTTTATAATTCACGTACTTAGCTATTTTTTTTTCTTAAACTAGCCTTCTTTCTCCTTCAAAAAGTCTATGTTCCAGAACACCGTCTCCAATTCTTGAGATCTCCTATTCTAGGCTATCTCCGTGGAATCACGCACAATTTTAATCTCGCTAAGTCGTATCAGTTTTTAAGCAAAACAGTAGTATATCTTTTAAGTAAATCAAATACAAACGGAGAGAGTGTCATAAAGGTACAAATTCGCTAGAGGAATCCCTACTGGGGACGTGAAATTGCTCACAATTGTAATGTCCCTGTCTAAGTTATATAGGTGTTTAAGAAAACCGGTATATCTTTAAAGTAAATCAAATGCAAACGGACAGAGTGTTGTAAACGTACTAATTCGCAAGCGGAATCTCTACTCAGGACGCGGAATTGCTCACAATTTCAACCTTTTTAAAAATAAATTTCTTGGAGCCTTACGTCATTTGAAGCAAACTAATGCTTGTATATATGAACCAGCTCAATTTTGAACCTTACTACTTAAGGAAGTATATTTACGAAATGGGGTGAACCTGGAGATGTGAACCAAAAACCATTTACTTAAGGACATTATTTCCTGGGGGCGTTTTTTCCTAGGGGCGATTTTTCCTAGGGGCGTTTTTTCCTGGGGGCGTTTTTTCCTGGGGGCGTTTTTTCCCGGGGGCGTTTTGTTGGGGGTGTTTTTTCCGGGGGCGTTTTTTCCTAGAACCACTGTTTTTATTTCAGATTGGCCGTTTGAGTTTAAATTTCGTTTTCAGCGATGTTTGCATGCAACGCCACGTTTTCCTACAACCCGCTACAGGGTTCACGCGACCAACCGCACGGCTGGCGGCCATGTTTCTCCTTTATTCTCCAACAGAAAACTACGCTGCGTCGTCTTCTTCGACTCTCGCGTCGTCTAGTTGCCTTCGAAGCCTTATTTCGGGTGTATAATTACTGCTTCTAGTTTGGTAAGAGTGCGCTGCACCTCTAAATCATTGTAAATCTAATTCTTGTTCTTATTTAGTCTGTTTAATTTTCAAAGCTCGAGCCGATCTTGGTTCGATATATTTACGCTTTCTAGATTTACCATAGCCTGCTATATTTAACGCGTGGTTGGCAACTGACGACCCGAGATCCGGAGCAGACGCTTCGAAATCTGGAACCTCCATTTCTGCCGCTCGGTCATTTGGATCCAAAAGAAGTTCAGAAATGTATTCTTGTAATTTTGTTTCAGCCTCCGTTAATTCTCCGTTAACTTGTAATGACAAATCAAGATCAGAAGCTCCGTTAAAAGGTATAGGCTGGTTTTTACCCTTTTTGAAATATGGTCTCAAATGGTTAACGTGAGCACGATAAATTTTCAACGGATCCAAGAAATGAACTACTCTTACAATAAAATCGTTAACAAATTCCATTATTCTGAAGGGACCCGTCCAACATTTCTGAAGCTTAACGGAGATCTGTTTTATAGGAACCCATATTTTTAATAATATGTAATCATCGACAATATATTTATAAGGTCTTGCCGTTTTATTATAAAAATTTTGAGACTTGATAACGGATCTCCAGTTGTGCATTCGTGCTACCTCGAACGCAGCCTGAAGTCTACTCTCTAGACGTACCACGCAATCTTCACTGTCGTAACAGATTTTAGGTGGCTCAAAAGCCAATGATGCTGTAAGCAATATTCACACCCAAAATGCAAAAAATGTAGACTAACTAATGTAGCCGCTGATGGAGTGCAATTAATGGCAACAGATACCATCTCTAAATAACGACACCAATCGTTTGGACAATGAGCAGTGATCTTATGCAAAATGGTTTCGATTTGTTTGTTGCAATTTTCAACTAACCCACCTACCATGACACATTAGGTGTGAAGTTAAGTTGTTTAATTTGCAACAAATTAGTCAATTTACCCATAATAGTATTATTTAGTTCGCTCCCGTTGTCCGATCGGATTTGAACTGGACTGCCGAATTTAGCAATTAGCCTCGAAAACACTTTCTTAGCTACTGTTTTGGCCTTTTTATCGCGAATGCCCACTGCGATAGTGCAGCGAGAGAAATCATCCACCATACTGAGAATATAGTTAGCCCCGTGGTTACTGGTGTGCAAAGGCCTAATGAGATCCAGGGACCAAGACAAGCCTGGCCTTTGCAAGGGGGTATAGGCTCTAAGTTCAGCCTTATGGGTTCTGTTCAGTCTAGCGTATGCTTGGCAGACCTAACACGACTTTACGTAGTCCGCAACGTGTTCAGCCATTTTAGGCCAGAAACAATGCAATTGTATTAAATCCAATGTCTTCTTACGGCCCCGATGCCCAGCCGCTGTTGATGAATGGTAATCCCTGATACAGAAATTTACTAGAGATTTTGGAATACACATCTGTGCTGGTTTTCAATTCTGCCCTGTTCAGGATCAGCGAGCCGGATCCTATACAGGATCTCGTCATAATCCTTGAAAAAGATGTTGCGTTTGTTGGAGGCATCCAAAAGTTCTTCCGACGATTGATCTTTAAGACGCCTTATTATTTCGCCAAAATAAGGATCCTTACGCTGCTTGGCTGCTAAATGTGCGCAAGTCCAGTCTGGGTACTGGCTGCCGAGAACAGCTACTGGAATCTCGACTCTAGACAGTGCGTCCGTAACTGCTAGTAGCCTACCGGGTCTGTGACGTAAGCAGAAGTCGTACTCCCTTAGTTGTAGCAAAATTCTCTCTAATTTTGGAGACAAAGAGGACGAGTTGTATAAAAAAATAATAGCCATATGGTCTGTGGTTAAGAAAAACGTTTTACCTAATAAATATATTCTAAAAGATTCGATCCCATTCACTATGGCTAATATCTCCCTGGTCGTCGTCGTCTGCTTTTGCTCACTAGGTGTGAGTGTTCGGGAAGTGTAGGCTAAGGGATATTCAATGCCTCCGTGCATCTGTGATAGGCAGCCCCTTACCGCAAAATCCAATGCGTCAATTTCAAGATAAAAAGGCTGCATAAAATCTGGATGTTTTAACGTAGCGGCATTGACCATCCCTTTCTTTAATTCCGTAAAAGCATTTTCCTCAGCCTCACCCCAAACAAACTTGCAGTTTTTTCTTGTCAGCCTTGTTAATACAGAGGCATGGGTGGCGAATCCTGCCACATAACGCCTGTAATAATTGCATAGTCCGACCCATTGGCGCACCTGCTTAGGATTTTTAGGTGCAGGGTATAGCTCCATAGCTCTAAGTTTGTCTTTATCAGGATGTATTCCATGTTCATCTTGCACAAATCCCAAGAATTTCACAGATTTGCAGCCAAATAAACATTTTTCAGGACTTAGCTTCATGCCACTCTTAGCTACCAGACCGAGAGCTCTGTCTACATGTCTGATATGCGTTCTAAAATCTGGGGAATCAAGGAGACAATCGTCCAAATAACAGGCACAATAGGCACCTAAAATCTCAGCGAAAATCTGCTGAGCACAAAACTGGAAGTGCGCTGGAGCCGTTTTTAATCCCATCGGCAAACGCTGAAAAATCCAGCTTTTTCTGGAAGAATTGAAGCTGACTTTATGCTTATCAGCTTCAGCAAGCTTGAGCTGGTAAAATCCGAACTTAAAATCCAGTTTGCTGAAGTATTTAGATCCACTGAGATGCGCCATGCTCTCCGTCGCGGTAGGTATCGGTACACTTATGCTTTCAACCACCGAGTTCATGACGCATAAGTCCACCACCACACGATATCCGCTAGGCTTCCTCCTCACCAAGAGACATGGCGACATCCAGCTACTTTTCCCCTCTTTGACGATTCCGGCCTTTTCCATCCCTTCCACGTAGCTATCTAGCAACTCCCTTTGATGGAATGGCACCCTGTATAACCTAGAACGAACTGGCTCCGCATTACCAGTCCGAATAGGTACCTCATACTGCTCATACACCCCCAGATCAAAGTCGTTCTTAGAAAACGAATTCTGATGCGTTTTTAGCGTCTCCAAGAATTCTATTCTTTGGTTATCGTCTATGTCCGGAAAAGTAAACTTATGTTTTATCGTGTTCCACTCTTCTTCTAATTCTTCCTTTGTTTTGAGCACGGGGGGTTCTGCTAGCACCCTAGTAGGGCCCTCCGCTGAGCTTTCTCCCTGCTTGACTTGCTCGCCCAACTCCTGAGTTGGCCTTGTCTCTACCGACGCTGCCTCCCACGTGATTGTTTCCGTTGCATCGTCCTCGTACTCCACGATCGCTGTCGTGTAATGCCCCAGCACAGTGCCTTTTTTCAACTCCACATCAATTCCACTCATGTTAATGCACATCACCGGAAGAATACCGGTAGGTGACGTATTTACTAAGCCATGAGCCATGACTACTAAAGATTCGGTAGTATTTGGCACAAAAATGCCGCTCTGTATCTCCAGAAAAGGAGTTTTAAATAAAGCAGTTACACGGGTCTCTGCATTCGTCGGAATGAGCTCGTCCCGTAAAAGTGTCACCTCTACATCTATATACTCTTGCTTAAGCGTGCAATTCCACGATGATTTTGGGTTATCGTCAGAATCTTCATCCGACGCAACATTAAGTGTAGCTACGTAAACGCCAGTAGGTTTATACATTTCTCGATTTACTATTTCCCTGTTTTGAATGTAATTTGCCCATGCTAGTTCCGGTGTTGCTGATAATTGAAATTCTAAAATTCCGATTTTCAAAACATTGTTTGAACAGTCCAACGATACTGGATCTAATTTACTAGACATGAAATCGATCAAAGCAACACTGGAATTTCCCCAAAAGAACCATCTGGTACTGCTATGAAATCTTGCTGTCTTGAAAATTCACATTTGGATAACTTAACAACGATCTTTTGTCCTGATTTAATTTCTTTTTGACCTACCCCTACCAAACTTAATGGCGTTTCCATAGCGTGTAGTTCACAAACAATATTAGTATCGCACAGTAATTCCTGTGCTACTGATTCGCAGAGTAAAGATACTGATGACCCAGTATCCAATAAAGCTATACGTGGCTTATCCCCGACATCAAACACAAAATGTGGGCGAGAAAAAGTCGTTCTTTGAACGCTGTGCACTGAAACATTGTTTTTGTCTGTTAGCAATGGCCCTGCATCTTGACCAGAATACAGTGGGCCGTCCCTTTCGCTTCTAGTCTGAATCTGCGCCGCTAGATGTCGTTGGGTGTACCAGCGCTCGCCCATTTCGGCCGAGACGCTAACATGTAGCCTCCCGTTTCTCAAAACAGATTTGTTTACGTTCGGAGTACTTTCTGGCGTAGTGTCACACGTACTATCCCAAAATGTAAGACAAATTGTTGGTTCGTTATTCCCTTCTAATAACGGAATTCTGAATTTCCATTCTTTTTGGGTTTCATCAGAAATTCCGATTGAGGAGCCAGATGACATTTCCACATTATTCTTAAAAAATGGATCATTGATATGCCGAAATTGAACATTACGCTTTTGGCCTAGAACTGACAAAATAACAGGTTTACTGGTATCAACACTATTAAGCTCTGAATGAAATGTTGAAGAATCTATGCCGTCCTCGAACAGCGTCACAATGACTGAATCGCATTTTAATCTATACTTTTCGTTCACTATTTTTAACATCCCGTGAAAGTCATCTGTCATTCCAATGTTATTTTCTACGGAACAAGAAATATACTTTGTAGGAACTTTGCCAAAATATGAAGCTAGACGGGGTAATGCCAAAGTTCTATCAGGTAGTGATAAATGTTGTTGTTGCTAATCGACGTTTGTATAAAGATTATTAAAAAATAGTTAGCCTGATTAGGCTCAAACAACTGAACTTTGTTAAAATTTATGGATTTGCATTTAATATCTTCTACTGAGGGACCAACAGGATTTTGAGTGTGCACCACGCTAATCGGAATCGTGTTTTTCGCTTCCGTTGTTTCTTGTGCTTCACCCTGTAGGCCTAGACACCCATTTTCGTCTAGGCTATGAGCCCATTTTTTGAAGCCTCTTCACTTTGATAGTTTTCTCCTCCCTGCTTTGCCGCTACAGGACATTGTGCGGCATTATTTTGGCCTCCCAGTTGTTTAACCTGGCTACGGCCCTGCTGTTGATTGTAATTATGCTGATGGTTCTCGTAATTGTTACGATTCTGGCCACCACCACTATTACCATCTCCAGCATTGCCATAATTTTGCCCATTCCTGTTGTTACCTCCGTTAAAATGCTGAGGATCCCTATATTCTCCTCCCGAATACGAATTACCTCGGCCACCACTGTACTTACCACGGCCACGAAAACCTCCGCGTCCGCCTCTGTTATTGGAAAAATTTCCCCTTCCTTGATTCCCGGAATTTAACCTTCACTCATTTTTCTCCCGTACCATCTGTATATTCTGATCTTTTGTTCTACATTCCTTTTTCAAATGTCCCCGGCCTAAACAGCGATAACAAACTCTATTTTCGGGCCCCTTAGTCTGAATCGCGCTTACCTTTACTTCCTCTTTTAATGAACTCATTTTATTCACCGACTTTTCTAATTTCTCGATTTTGTCTGCCATGGTTGCCAGAGCCAAATTATTTATGCCAATCTCATTAGCTTTACTAGAACTACTTGTTACAGCTGGTGACGTTGAGGTTTTCGCTGCCCATTTCCCTATACGCCCATTCATTACTGAGCGTTTGCGTATGGCCTCGTTATACATATTCCTGAATGTTTTAGGACCTTTAGACAACACATAACCCTCAATTTCGGGCGGTATAGCGTGGAGAAAAGCGTTTCGCAAAGCTTCATCCTTACATTCTTGTTTCCTATTACGCTCAACTTCGCTGTCTCCAGGCTTTACCCTACAAAGTGCCGGAGCCATAGATTCTAGCCTCGCAGAAAATAACTCAATATTTTCCCCTTCTTCCATAGCTGTCGTATAAAACATACTCATAGTAATGCTTTTCCCTGCGGACCCGAAACGGTCAACCAAAACCTCTTTAAATTCGTCCCAGCTATCAAGACGTGCAATTTGCGGGTTCATTGCCAAAAATTTCGCTACTTGACCCGTGCACTTACTACAGGCTACTGAAATTATTTCCCTATCCTTAATGCTTGGATCCAGAGTCCTTAAATTTTCACACATCAAGGAAAAAGTGAAAACATCAAGATCTTCTTCCCCCGAGAAAGTTGCGATAGCCTTTTTGGCTTGTCTAACCTCCTCCCATAACCTCGACTTCTTGGATTTATCCCCGGAACGCTGTTCCCTGAATGATTCGACTAAATCCCTTACTACCTCCATTTGATTCTCACTACCGGCCCTTAAACAAGCCGGTATAGTTTGTGATAAAATATTTTGGATCAAATTTCCAGTAGCACCCTCATTAGCCTGCTGAGACACTGTATCCTCTATTACTTTCCTGATTTCATCTGCATTTAATCCTGAAGTTTTCGGAACGGATGTTGATTTTGTTCCTAACCTATTATTCCTATAATCCCTTGTAATCCTTTCCCGGCGAGATGAACGAGTTTTTCGTCTACCCCTTGTCCCATCATTGCCTATTTCGCTACAAACCGGCGAATGTGAACGTTCCCGATCCAAAATAGGTGGAGGGGTGCTATCTCGACCACGATCGTCTTCAGAATAGTCTGAATCCGATTCTATAACCGCTCCGCGTGTAGAACGCTTTGGAGTACTAGTTGTTACTTGACTAATATTAACAAAATCATCTCGATTTAAAGGACGCTTAATAGTTCTTCCTTTGGAAGAACGCTTAACCGCTACCTTGGCACTATGACCTCTACCTCTTGGCATGATAGAATTTTAAATTTAACACACAAAAAAAAATAATAAAAAAAAATCTGCGGTCCGACAATGAAAAGAACTTCGGTGTCACTCCACTCGTTACACTTTTAATCCACTGTCTCTATTAATTTATCCACTACTACTAACCATAATAGTCCAAATCCACAATCAACACAAAAGTGTGTTTTTCCTTCTTAAAAAAATATGCTTAATCCAAAATTTATCCGATTTAACTTTGACCAATTTAACCAACTATTTAAGCTTAACTCTTACACGCAAATATTTACGCAACTCCCAATAATTGTGCCAACAGCTAGCTACCGCTGTTAAAACAGTTTTAATTTGACACTTGCAACAAATATCAATAATCCCTTTCACTGCGTAGCAATCCAACAATATCCAAAAATACTTAATTAAGTCACAAAATCGCATACAAAGGTCCGGAACCCATAACCAATTCAAAGGAGTAATGATACCATACTGCGAGTTATCAACCCGTAAAAAAAATCTACCACTCCAATAATCAAACTGAACACCAATCAATTAATCCTAAAACACTCCCGCTACTTTCATGTATGTATAGCAAGCACACAACAAAATCTTTACCACCGTGTTGACTTCAAGCAATTAGCAAATCCAAATATCTCACCAAAGCTAATTTCATTACCAAATCACAAATTATCAGGATTACGAGAACGATCCACCAAAATTCCATACTATAATTCAATTTCCGAAATTATTTTATGAATTTATCCGAGCCAAAAAAAAACTTTCAAACTTTTAAACTAGGCGTGAATTACTTCTGATAACCACTGTTATGGGTTTATTTTGGTTAAACCCACTTAAATTGTCAAGATGGATGTATACACTTTGTAATAGAAAACACTATTAAAATATAAAAGACCAAAGACACCAAATGATTATTAATCCGTGTATTTCAGCTAAAGCATAGTTCGCAATCTCAATCCAGAACTGGTCAATTACGTTAATTTAAAATAGACCCTTTTAGCAAGATTGCCTATGCGCTAATAACAATAAGACTGAAGTCAACACATATTCATATTGCTAAACCATAAATTATTATTCCTAATAATTGCTGCTTAATACAACAAGACGTCAACACTAAACTTGATTATGCTTCGTTGAGTTAATATACTGTTAGCATTTAACTACTATTCTATGATACTACAATATCAACTTAGCTGCGATCCATATAGCCGGTGCGGCCTCGCCCGTCAGATTTCCGGCACTACCACAACGCTGGCGCACTTTCTCAAGCCAAGACAGGAGGAGTAGATCGTCACACACAAAGCCGATGATAATGAATGCAACTTGATATCTTTATATATTTTATATGAATATTAATTTATGCTAATATAATACCATTCCAAAGGCCGGTCAGATTATTATTACAAGAAAGCCCGGGGAGGGGGGGAATGAGGCCCAGACGTTGGGTTTCAAACTGCAAACGATGTTGTAGGTGTAATCCAATCAAATAGAACGAAGCATTTTGCTACCACGTACGTCCCTTTGCGACGTCTTTAGCCTGAGTAGCACGTAGGGATGCACAGGAAAAACCTAATGTTTGACTGGCCGCCATTTTGGATGTGCTCATCGTATCGAAGCTTTCATTGCGGCATTTTACTAACCTAATGAAGACCTTTCACCCCTCATTTCATTGGAAATTTCTGAGTTAGGGCACCTGGGGCTCCCCCAGAGGAGGGGGGGGGCAGGCGAAATGCCGGTTGTATGTAAGACTAAGTCTTTCTGATTACTTATCGCTAACTTCAAGTCTTCATTTTCAGAAGTATAATGTTGTTGTAGTATATAGCTTGTCATAAAACATTAAATAAGTGAAACAGCTGATTAAAATTTTTAGTTACTACTTTGTTAGGTACATAAAAACTAATATTAAAACAAAAACGTATCGTTAAAAGTTAAAAGTAAGGGTCTAAAAGTCAAAACATGTAAGGAACACGGGCAAGCTTTGACTGTAAGGGTCTAGGTGTCAAATTTGGCCAGTAAGATGCTGCTAAGCATTAGACCCTTACTACACGGGTTTTGAGGAACTGCTGTGCAAGATCGTCCTATAAAGATCCATGTGATGATCCAATGATAGTGGGGGTGTGGGTTTCCTACTTTGCTTTAGGTTGACATTTTTTTCCGGTTTGGTAACATGGTAGCGATTCCAAGCAAGACAACCTGCTACAAGCGTAAGCAGAACCATTCTCAGCCATTCTGTCTGATTTACTAAGTCATTAATAAATAGACATAAATTGCAGGAAATGATATTAAGGAAAATTGGAAATTAGCGAACAGCGAAAATCTTACACTAGAAATAACGTAGTTCAGTAAGCCACCTTTATGCACTTCATCGGAGTGCAACGGAGAGATTAAAGCGCTATGCAAGAGATCTGGGGGCGAACTGGGTAGCCAGTTCGAATCCGGGTCACGCCACTCCAATTTAACGTAAGTGCATAAAGGTGGCTTATTTCTACGTTATTTCTAGTGTATGATTTTCGCTGTTGGCTAATTTCCAATTTTCCTTACTAAGTTATTAACATGATCACCGGGTAGTAAGGGTTGAACGAATTGTGATACGTCCGAATCAGTTTTAAAATTAAGTAGATTAGCAGTAAACTGTCAACATACGAAGAGGACAATGGAACCAATATTGTGAACTGTCAAAGATGACAAGATTGCAGCAATAATGACGAAAATATTCACGTGTCACCGTGACTCCAGGAATGTGCTGAAGGCTCAATCCAAAGACCCGGGTTCAATTCTTTAACTATAATGGGACGTTAGTTTTTTCGCTATTATTGCTGCTGACTTGTCATCTTTGATAATACATGATGTCACCAATTTGCAATCAATTGAAAAAAAAACTCATTTCCAAAATGAGCGTGGCATTGTTGGATGTAAATCTTCACACGCAGGCATTATGAAGAATTAAAGCCATGTACAGTCATTACTAAAACAAAATTTAAATAAATAAATTTCTTGAGCCTTACATCATCCTTCACATGATGAAAGGCTCAACAAATTTATTTAAAATTGTAGTAATGACTACGATTTGAATATTACTCAACGTTTTAAAGGAGAAAGGAGTGTAATAAAGGAGGGGCAAACCCAGCGATTCGATCCGGGAAACATACCACCACAGCAGGGGACGATTGGCCAGAATATATCCCAATGCCGCTAAAGGGATGTATTCTGTCACATTCACACTTGCTTAGTTGGCACAGACTGGCAGGGTTTTGCCATGTCCCCCTTCCAGTCTTTCAGACCACTGCTCAGCCACATGACCACTTTCAAACTGAGAGTTGATAGTAATAGGCAAATAAAATAAAGGGTGTGCGCTTGAATTTTCAGTGTTTGGTGTTGATAATATGACAATAGTAATTAAATGTCAAACGTTGCAATTTACGTAAACATCGGAGAAACTGAGCTGACCGTGCTGTGAGATCACAAGTTAGACTATCGCCCAGTTTAGTAAAGGTGCCTTCCTCCTGGTTGGCCTGCCTGTGTCACATGGTTTTACAAAATTCAGTCCAAATGCAGGTAAATTTTGGAAACGCAATTTTTTTTACCTTGGGCTACATCATAAACATGGTGAAGGCAAGTGGTAGTAATTTAGCTCACGAGTCATGTGAGTTTGTTTCTACGGAAAAAATGTACATAATGATATGACGCTAACTACGCGACGACCAGGAATTGGGGAGGGGGGAGTCACGCCATCGTCTGTGGGGGGGATAGACGTCCCTGCTTGAACGTCCTCCAATTGAAGGTTCGTTCTGCAAGAACTCAAATCCACTCACTTAAATTTTTTTTGTACAGTAAAATTAGTAAAACATTTTCCAACCAGTTAAATTGTATGCAGTGGCTCCTTCCACGTCTACCGTGGCTCTCTTCTTTTCACGTCTTGGGGCTGATTGGTCGCCAGCTTGGGGGGGGGGGGGGGCGGAGCTTAACGTGCGACCTGATTACACACTTTTCCCGCCCAAACAACAAACTTTCCAGCTTATAAAATTGAACAAGAAACTGGACGTGAATGATCTATATGCCTGTCCAAACAAATTACAAGTCTAAAACAAATTACTAAAAACAATATTGAAAAAAAATCTAGGAAACAATCTATAAATTCTTGCTAAAACATGGACGTGAATGGTCTACATTCCTGGCCAAACAAATTATTAACAGTAAAAACATGGACGTGGCTCTAATATTTTCTCGTCTAAATTTAAATTGACTATGAAACTGGGCGTTAATTGTCTATCATAGCAAAAACCAAAACTGGTAAAAGGGGCCGCCAAGTTCCGAATGGTTCGGCTTTTCAAAGGAGTGATATCAACACACCAAAACATTCGCCAAGTTAATCGCACCGCTTAATAGTACGAAGGTTAAATGAAAACTAGAACATTCCTACTTTGGGTAGCAATGTTCAATTTTTGATTTAATGTCCAAAGTATTATTCGGTGCGATTAAGTTGGCGTATATGTTGGTGTGTTGATATCACTCCTTTCAAGGGCCGAACAATTCGGAACTTGGCGGCCCCTTTTACCAGTTTTGGTTTTTGATATGATATCAGTCCTTTTTTTTAAATTGTGTATTAGAGTAGACTTAATGCAGATATGTAATAAAGTGGCACGTCAACAAGAAATTGGTTTTCCACAATTTGGTACTATCTTTTGCCTATAGGCCGAACCATTTTCAACCTGAACACCTATTTACAGGTTTTTAAATTGGTTTTAATTTTGTTGAAATTTGTTTCATTTCTTTAGTTTTTGGTGTGTTGATATCACTCCTTTGAAGAGCCGAACCGCTCTCAACTTGGTGGCCTCTTCACCAGTTTTTGATTTTGTTTATTTTGGTTTGTTTTTAGAGTTGGTTTATGTTTCGTGAATTGGACGTGAATACAATTTCTTTGGCAACGTTGTTTAGATTTATCGTGCTGCACTAGTGTGTGTCTAGGCACGCACGTCAGTATACACTTTGTCATTGTCCGAACTTTGGCTGTCCAATGAGAGACGATGCCGACAATACTAACAATGGTTATAACAATATTTTCGTATTTACTCGCCATCCCACGCAATTCTCGTTACACCCCTAGTCTCCAAACCATAAAGATACGCAATTCGTATCGTACTGCAGCATTCGTCCAATTTCATAGCTGGAAGCCTTCCCGTTATCTCGGTATAGATGAATAATCACCCTATGGAAATTAACATGGGGATGAGCGGACTAGAATTAGCTATAAAGAGCTAGCTACACATTCACAACGTTATTGCGGGTCAGATTTGCATTGAAAGCAGCTTAGCTCGCATTCCTACATGAGTTAAATTTTGTCAGGTGGGTCATTGCTCTTGATTTCAACACAATTTAAGCTTTGGTACCGTATTATTATTTTCCCCCAAGTACCTGAAATGTGCCCAACTATGTTTCAAGATATAAAACACTGACGCTATGGCGCCGGCTACAATGGTTTACAACCTCGACAATTGAATTGATGTGATGTTTGTTGTGATGATTGTTGCCTAACTTGGCGCGACACACTAACGTGTGTCTAGATTTTCCTGTCCAAACGAATTATTACCACTAAAAACGTGGCCAAGAAAAAAAAAAGGGGCAAGAAGTTTAAAATTTATACACATAATTTACAAATTTTTTAAGAAACCTATTTAAATTTCAGGGGAAAAAACATAAGGTAACCAATTTAACAAGTCCATCCTGGCTGCAAAGCCTAGGCTACAAGCAGCTCTCTGACCATACTTCATTTCTTCACAGTCAACAGCCTTTGCTGTTGGGATTTTTGCCGTCATTAAGAAACTCAACTTTAGGCAGAACAAATGCCTTTAAATTCGAGAAATTTAAACAGTTTATTTCTTAATCTTGAGGGGTGTATTTTGATTTTTTTTGGGGCTGTCTAGAATTTCTTCTAATAGCAGCCTTCTTTTAACTTTTTGAGCTAAGCTAATCGCCGGTGCACACGTGTGGTCGCCGCATTTGTGGCCGCCGCTGCGGTA
>JAHWFP010250557.1:0-14323 GCA_023313725.1 Lithobius niger
GGGTTGTCACATGCTTTTGTTACCTTTTGTGTTCTTATTTGAAAAGCAAATAAAAGCTTTCTTTCCTGAGGTCAGGACAACTTTCATGATTTCTTTACTGAGGTCATGGATAAGGGTTATAGCGACGGGGTATGATTGTTGGACTAAGTAAAATTCAACATCGACGTGTAGCGTTTTTTTTTTTGTAACACCCTGCATTTAATGGGAAGTATTTTCGGATAGTAGTGAAATCATTGTTAACTAGACTATGTGATTACACCCAAAATTTGCCGCTCTAGGCAATTGCCTTCCCATAAATGTGCCACCGTCCCCAACCCCTTAAATATACATCATTCGCCACATTTTAACCTGTTGTAGCGGCGCCGACCCAAAACAGTGTGCCGGCAAATGTCACTAATCGTACTGGTGTGGATACTGTATTGTGAAGTTAGGCAATACTTTCTATCCCATTCTGCTGGATTTCAGTACAACAAGCATAGCAGGCCACTATTCAAGGAGGGAGCAACGGTGCGGACTAATGCTTTAATAAAACTGGCAAGCGGTAATTCTTTGATGCCACCATGGAAAAAACGTGCATTTACTGGCAGTTAACTTTAAACAAAAATTTTCTAAGTTTAAGTAACTAAGTAAATAATGGCTGGAAACAAACTGAAGCTCTATTTACATTTATTGAACATTGGTTAATAAAATATTTACAAAACAGTGTTTAGTTTGCAGTTTCATTTTGGTTACAACAAATCTTGGTTTTAGATTTCAGCAACAACAAAAAAAATCGTTAAGCAAATCGTGCTTAACACTCAAGTACCAACAACGATCCCGAAATTTCACCAACTTCAAACTAGAAGCATATTTTCGCAAAAATGCAAGTAATATTGAATAAAAATTCAACTCATATCGTCACTGACGACTATTGAGGGTTTGGCAGTTTTGATTCAAAAATCTGGCGTTTTGTTGCTTGGCCTAGCTCCAGTACCGTAAAGAAAATGTTGCAAATTCCTTACACGCCCCCACAAGGTAGACTTCATTTCGGGGTTCACATGAACTGTAGCGGCGGACGCTACGACGGGCTAGGTGCTTGTAACGTCTCCGCACTCATGGTTGACTTCCTTACACGTAGAAATGACTTGGTCGACGGTTTTGTTTTAAAACAGCTCTGTAGGACCTCAATCCGGGAGGGAGTGAAGATAACTTTCCTAACTAAATAAAATTAGGCTATCCAGTATTTCTACCTGGTCTTTAAGGCTGCCACCACCGGTGGGCAAGTTTAAAAGCTAAGGGGGTTTAGAATAAAAAGGGCTACATGTTATTTAAACGCAAGCAATTCATCTACACTAGAAACCATACTTGAAGTTTTAAAAACTCTTGGTTTTAATAAAAATCACAACAAATGGAAAAAGGCACTTTACATTTTGGTTACTAGTTACAACGAAAGCTTTAAATTCAAGCAAGAAGGCTTTCCGTGAAAGCAAACGAATTTACATGAAAGAAAATTCAAGAGCAAAAAGCAACAACGGGCTTTTTAAATAAATACACACAATTTCAACTAGAAAAAGTAGTTTTTGGGTTCAATCCTGAAAACCCTCTAATCTAAACTCGCATCCGCTAAAGTTTCAATTAGTCTTTAGACATATATCTCTTTCGCAAAAGAGGGCCCGAATCCTCTAGAGCCACTGTCTACCATTTAAGTTAAAACGTGGTTTAAAATAAACAAAGGAACGTTGGTTTTTAGGAAGAGAACCACTCTGACATTAGTAAGTAAGTAAGTAAGTAAGTAAGTAATGTTTAACCACCATTGGGTGATTAGGAGGAGGAAGGGGCCTAAGCCCTCTTACACCAACCCTATGCTAAGGAATCGTTGTCCCAAAAGAAAAAAAGAAAAAAAGAGAAAATTCCCTCACATGGTAGGGGGAAGATGCTCGGGTCTTTTCACGAAATTTCGAAGTACTGCTGCGGTTAAGTGTCGTCTAAAAAGAGCCACAGAGGTGCTGGTGACAGCCAAGTCCGAAAGTGAGTTCCAGGCCGGAACAACACGTGCTGCAAAGTAGGCTCTACGAGATTCCGATTTGAATTTGGGATGCATTAACTTTAAAGAATGACCGCGTGTGGATGTGACGGGACATGCCTCGAAAAAAGGGAGGTCAGTACCCAGCATACCATGTAGGATACGGTATGTCAAGATGAGATCAGACTTAAGTCTGCGCAGTTCGAGGGAGTCCAGATTGAGTGTGTTTAGGCGCACAGAGTAGGGCAAATCCCCCAAACCCTTGAGACGTTTTGTAAAGCGTCGTTGTACGGATTCAACCTGATCAATGTCCTTCAGCAAGGATGGGGACCAGACCGGGGTTGCATATTCCAGAAGAGGCCTGACGAAAACCTTAAAAGCCCAAAGTTTTGTGTCGCGGCTACCTGATGTGAAACATCGGTTGACAATGGCAAGGCGACGAAAGGCTGTGGCGGTAATCTTGTTGCAATGAAGTGAAGGCTTAAGGTTGGAGGTGAACCAGACGCCGAGATCCCGGATTTCAACAGTTTTAGGAAGCGTGTGATAGTTTAAAAGGTAAGAAAAGTTTCTATTGGAAGATCCAATGTGGAAGGTCTGGCACTTGTTTTCTGAAAGAGGCAATTTCCAAACAGTTGCCCAGTTTGAGATAAGGTTGGCAGTTTCCTGCAAAGATGCCACATCAGGAGCCCCAATCACCTCAGAGAACCACTCTGACATTACAGCGAGTAAAGTCCGAAAATGCTGTTTGGCTTACTCCAATGTAACAAAAAATTTTAAACAAGAGGTAAGTTAAAAACTGAACTATAAATTTAGAATGGGGGTCCTAAAATTAAACTTTCAATTAACTAGTAACATATATTGACCACTACCTTTGCCCGGCATGGCAACCTTCAGAACGCGGCATGTCCACTCCTGACCGGCCGTGACCACCACTTGTCTTAGATCTGTGAGCTGTGCTGTGGATGCTTTGGGCTGGGGGTATATATATGGGGGAGGGAGGGGTTTGGTGAATTGATGGAAACGCAACAGTCCAAACTACGATATTACGTATTGCAACTATTGAAGGAGGGGGGGGGGGGGGGCGAAGTGAAATGCACAGTTTGACTTTGACAATTTAATTGAAGGACCAGATCGTTTGTTTTGCATTCGGATTGTTGGTAGCCACGGTCGAGACAATACTTTACTATTTACAACAAATAAAATTAACGTACGTTTAAATTGTTGCTGAAGGAAGGCTAAGCAAAGGTAGTGATCCGGGGGCAAAAGATTAAACTCAAAAGGTTAAACAAACTAGCTCAGTAAAAAGGCTATATGAAAATTATAAGTGGAGTTTTGTCTCAGCAGAGAATGGCGATAGAGAAAAGTTGACATTTTTCATAGCATTTGGGGTACCTACAAACAAGATAAAAAATATCGTACAAAGTCTGTATCTAACATATATGAGGTTTAGTACCTTAAAGGAAACTACTCCTAAAACACAACTACGCTAGTGTATTTCGGCTTTATGCCTGTATTGAAATAAAAGGAAGTAATTACATTTGTACATGGTTTTGAAGCTACGACGGCCGGAAGTGTGAGCGCTACGGCCCAGTTTGGTGACTTTTTCTTAAGGATGCTGTGGACGAACCAGAAGGAAATTTAATGTTCTGATTTCACAGGAATAAAGCTCAGGTAAGTGGCTATTAAGAGCTTCTATGTTTGGCCGATTCGGAGGGTAGCTTCACGTCGAAATCTTCAACCAAAGTTGGCGGATTTTGGTCGGGGGGACCCCCCCCCCCCCGACCTGAAGAGTGGAGCTTCAGAAAAACTGAGTTTTTCCCCCGAGGTTTTTGATGTTTGGAGTCCGGGTATCCTCTCCAATCATGCCGCAGCACAGGATACCATTACAGAACGTCGAAATCACGGCTGAAAACAAGGATTAGTGCTAGGGATCGACCGGACTGCCTACATGCCGGTACCACCCGCCCCGGTTCCTTGAGCAGCCGGTACCAGTTCCAGATCCATTCACCGGTGTTGTTTATAACCACCTTTCAGTACTAGTAATCTAGGTCAAACAGTTTAAGCACCATGTTAAACATTTTCACAAAACACTTTTAGTTTCATTGCACAAGAAAAGTAGGCTACATTGTTAGTTAACAAAGGATATTTTGATTCGATTCATGAAAGATAGCCTGTCTCTATCACCATTCTCTGCCGAGACAAAACTCAACTTATAATTTTCATATAGCCTTTTACAGAGCTAGTTTTATTTAACCTTTTGAGTTTAATCTTTTGCCCCCGGATCACTACCTCTGCTTAGCCTTCCTTCAGCAACGATTTAAACGAACGTGAATTGTATTTGTTGTAAATAGTATAGTGTAGACTCACCGTGACTACCAACAAAACGTATCCAAAACAAACGATCTGTTCCTTCAATTAAAATCGTCAAAGTCAAACTGTGCATTACACTTCGTCCCCCTTCCTTCAATAGTTGTAATGCATAACACTGTAGTTTAATATTTTGTACACCAAAACTCCCAAAGTATCAAAATAGACAATTTTCCATTGTCTAACAGTTCAAAACTCGTTATTGGCACATGTGTACATAGTCCTTGTTCCTTCAAACGGCTCCCAAGCAAAAGCCTTTGTTCCCCCGACTTCTCCTCCCACTTTCCATTGTTCTCAAGGCCGTCAGCCAATTAGACCCCCGTAGCTCTCCTAGCCGTCCGCGCTTTGGCAACGAAAATCCGGCGCTCTAGCATAATAAGCCCCAGTCACCCCCATCCAGAGCACAGCTCATAGATTTAAAACAAGTGGTGGTCACGGCCGGTCAGAAGTGGAGATGCCGCGTTCTGAAGGTTGCCAGGCCGGGCAAAGGTAGTGGTCAGTAAATTACTAGTTAATTGAAAGTTTAATTTTAGGACCCCCGTTCTAAATTTATAGTTCGATTTTTAACTTACCTCTTGTTTTAGAATTTTTACGGTGGAGTAAGCCAAACGGCATTTTTGGTCTTTACTTGCTGCAATGTCTGAGTGGTTCTCTTCCTAAAAACCAACGTTCCTTTGTTTATTTTAAACCACGTTTTAACTTAAACGGTAGACAGTGGCTCTTGAGGATTCGGGCGCTCTTTTGCGAAAGAGATATATGTCTAAGACTAATTAAGACTTTAGCGGATGCGAGTTTAAATTAAAGGGTTTTCTTGATTGGACCCAAAAACTACTTTTTCTAGTTGAAATTGTTTATAATTGTGTAAAAAGCCCGTTGTTGCTTTTTGTTCTTGAATTTTCTAAATGTAAATTCGTTTGCTTTCACGGAAAGCCTTCTTGCTTTAATTCCAAGCTTCTCAGGTAAACTAGTCACCAAAATGTAAAGTGCCTTTTTCATTTGTTGTTATTTTTTATTAAAACCAAGAGTTTTTAAAACTACAAGTACGGTTTCTAGTGCAGATTAATTGCTTGCGTTTAAATAACATGTAGCCCATTTTATTCTAAACCTCCTTAGCTTTTAAACTTACCCACCGGTAGTGGTAGCCTTAAAGGCCAGGTAGATAGTTTCTGGTTAGACCTATTGTAACGGCGGACGCTACGACGGCTTAGGTGCTTGTAACGCCCCCGGTTTCCCTGATGTACGTGGAGTATCAGCTTGAGGTTTAACGGTGTTTACGACGAATTTTTACGTTCATTAACACAGCATGGGCAACTGTCCCAGAATGGGGGATGGAGCGCCGGTCCTAATTAAAGGGGCCTAACCTTAAAACTGTCGGTAATCGCTGCCACCAATGGTGGATTTAACTGTTTAACTAGCTAAAACTAAATGATGGACTACATATTTATATTTTACACTAAAAGACAATTAATCAAACTAGCAAACGACTGAAGCATAAAACTCCTGGTTTTATTTTTGCAACAGAGAATAAAGAACACTTCACATTATGGTTTGCTTCTGAAAGCCTTTGAAATAAATTATTTAAAAGCAGCAAGTTTGAATATACACTTAGTATTTCACAAATCAGACAAACAACGCTTGTGTTTGAATAAAAGTTTAAATTTTCACATTAGAAAAAGTAATCATGAGCCGCAACTGATAGTAGTCTATCTGACAGTATGTTTCATACACGATCAACCGTTCACAGTTATGTTTCTAAGTTTTGCAAGTACAAAAGATCAACGTCGCTTAGTTCCCGCAGAAACTGTTCTAAGAAATAAAAAGCCCGGCAATTTTATACTTAGGCATCAGTATTTTTCCTTTGACTTCCACAAAGATCAAACCGTCAATTAGTTTAAGTTAAAAATCCATTTAAAATAAACTGAAAAGTTGGTTTTTAGTAAGAGAACCACTCTGACGTTATGGGGTGAGAGAACCTAAGATGCCGCTACAGGCGTCACCACCATAATTTTCTACAAGCTAGAGAGTTTAAGTTTACATTTAAACTAAAATTTAGAATATGGGGGCCCTAAACTAAACTTTCAAAACCTAAACTATAACATACGAACCACTACCATTGTGCCCGGCATGGCATTCTCCGGACATGGCGTCTCCATTCCCGACTGGCGTGACCCTTCTAGCTTGAGAGATCTGTGAGCTGTGCTGTGGATGCTTTGGGCTGGGGGGTTTTTATGGTAGAAACCGGTAGTTCGCGCGGACGGGCAGGGGAACTACGGGGTCTGATTGGCTGACGGCCTTGAGAACAATGGAAAGTGGGAGAAGTCGGTTGAACAAAGGGACTGGGTGCAGAGCCATTTGAAGGAGTAAGGACATGTAAAGACAGGCCTGTTTTGAGTTTTACTTAATTGAACATTGGGAAATAGGCCTTTACTTTGTATTATTGGCTACGGATTGAATATTTACATGTTTGCAACGTGAGTAGGCTCTGGTTAAAGCTTAATACTTTGGCTTGGGTAATGCATAAAGTATTACTATTAGATTTAATAAGCTTTAACTGAAAACTGCAGTGTTATACACCACAACTAGTTTTGGCTGGGGGGGGGGGGGGGGGGGATTCGAAGTTTCTAAGCACAGTTTGACTTTCGGAATAGTTTGAACAGATCTTTTATAAATATCTTTTGGTTTTTAATAGTAGTACAAGCTAGCAGTAGCATTCGGATGGGTCCAGTCGGATTTTAGAGGAGAACTAAAACAAACGTATATAAACTAAAATTCGTGTCCGGTAGAATGCCGATGTCGAATTACGTTGGACATATGGTAGCGTTTCTGGGGGTAAAAGAGTATAAATAAAAAATAAATGCGGTTAAATAAACTAGCTTAGTTGGTTGCTATAATGCATTAAGTTACTGGGAACGTTTAACGTTTAAGTTAAAAGATAAACTTGATCGTTGTGGAATTTTTTATAAGGATTGCAGCCGACAAACACAATAAAAAATATCACACTTCAAGTTGTTGTCTGTACATGAAATCGAGGTTAAGTACCTTCGCAGAGGAAGACCCTCCTAAAATGCAACTAAGCTAGTGTTTTTGGCTTTTGGCCTGAATAATAGGAGTGATAAAAGTAAATACATAAATACAAGTTTCAATAATGGCGGCCATGATGAAGGAGCGCTGCGGTTGGTTTTGGGCGATTTTCAAATGTAGATTTCAGGATCTTCTAGATGGAAAGTCCGGATTTGGGCTTCCCCAAGAGGCTTGTATTTGGACAGGCTATTGAATGTCGAAAAGTTTGGCCGATTTGGACATTATTGTGAAAACGGCGAGATTGTCACAATCGAGGCATTTGGGCGCTCAAGAGAAAAAAATTCGCAAGTTTGAAAAACGAGCGTTTTTCGGCGGTCCACGGTTACACTATTCATTTTTAAAATAGGAAAGTATCTTCACTCCCTCCGGGATTGAGGCCCAACTGTGCTGTTATACGTCATAATAGTCAGAAAGTAATTATTCAGTCATATCTACAAGCTGGATGTCAACCATGAGTGGAGACGTTACAAGCACCTAGCCCGTCGTAGCATCCGCTGCTACAACCTCTAGTACTTGAACTTATGTGTAGTCAAAATGCCATCGGCATTTCTGGTCTAGGATTCCCATAATTTAAGGGTTTAAGGTCCCCTTCCTAAAAACCGGTATTTTTTCTGATTTACATGAACTTATGTTCATTAAATAATCCAAAGATTACCAAAATCTTGCGTGTATTATCGTTGAGGCAGATCACTCAAACGTTGTTTCCTTATAACACTAATCTTGAATCAGTGTGATAATTGATTGATTGACGTTAGTGCAAGGGTTGCTAATTTCTTTCAAAGACCGTTTTACTGGTGCAAGGGTCACTATGTAATTCAGAGAGTTGTGATAACTCAACCGACTTTTCTAGTCCAAATTGTAATGTGAACTTAATTCAGTTCTTAGCCGATTTAATGTAAATCAAGTGCGCTTTCTGTAAAGCTTAAGTTTTTTCATGTAACCAACTGGTTACGAAGTGTTGTAAAGATAACTTGTCATGTTTTATTAAATCATAAAAGAAAGTTGTTTTAAACGACAGTTTGACTTCGGAGTCCAATTTAATTCGCTAGGGTTAAATAACTACAAAATTTTTATTCTTAACTCCGAAGTAGGCAATTAAATTAACTACCCACCGTGGTGGCAGTAAACCGTGATTAGATAGGTCATAAAACTTTAGTTAGGACGTTGACGCTCTTCTCCTAACCGTGCAGTAGACATGCTATGCTGTTTTTCCGCAAAAGTAAAAACCGCCACTTTTGATTTCTTCTGAACCAACTGCAACTACGCCAGATGTCGGTGCTATAGACAGCAGGCACCTCAAGACCCTGTAAGCGCCGCTTCAGTACTTCCACTTGGAAGCTTTCTCTAAACACTCATCAATATTAGGTATTGGGCAATCTTATGTTTCAGAATTGTTATTTAATTCTCGGTAATCTGCTACCGGTCTAGGTTTAGCATCTTCTTTTTGAACGATAATCATGGGACTACCGTGTGGTGGAGTCTGTTTCTTTAAGCAGACCAAGTCCGAGCATTCTCTGGACTTCAGTAACAATTAAGTCTTTTTCAAACTTGCCATGTCGGTAATACTTATTAGGTTTCACCTTTTCATCAAGCAGTTTGATGTCATGGGTTACTAAATCTGTACAACCAGGGAGTGTAGAAAATACTCCTTTAACTTTTTGAAACAAATTCAATAAATCCAATTTCTGTTCTTCAGAAATGTCACCTATTCTTTTGAACAAACTCATGGCTTCCGGTCCAGTTAAAGAACCGTCACCGGGGTTTCCGGTCCAAATGAATTCCTTATGAAGGGCTTCTTTTTCGTCAGCATGAGTATAATTGCATAAACCTTCCCTAGGAATATAGGGTTTCATGAGGTTCACGTGATACACAGTATCTTGTTGTCTGCCACTGATTCTGGAGACTAAATAATTTGTATCTGAAAGACGTTTCAGTACAGTACAAGGACCACCCCAATAAATACCTAGTTTATTGGCTCTAGAAGGCTTTAAAATCAAAACTTTATGCCCTTCTTTAAACTTCCTTTCTACAGCTTTAGAGTCATGGTAGGTTTTATTTTTCGCCTGGCCTTTCTGCATGTTTTCCACTGCCAGTTCGCGAGCAAACTTGAAACGCTGCAATAAATCCAACACGTATTCAAGTACAGTCGGATGAACATCTGGTTCAATCCACTGATTCTTTAAAAGATCCAAGGGTCCTTTTAGGTTTCGTCCATAGACGAGCTCAGCGTGAGCAAAGCCAGTGCTCTCGTGAGGTGCGGTGCGAAGCGCAAACATGGCTCCTGGGAGACATCGTTCCCAGTCTTCTGGGTGTTCGCGACATACGGCTCGTAACACGGCTTTAAATGTACGATGGAACCGATCTACCGAATTACTTAGCGGGCGATTAACTGAAGAGTTAATTGTCTTTATACAATATTTTTCCAAGAATAAGGTGGTTAATTCACTAACGAAACAAGATCCAAGATCTGTCTGCAGCAAAAGGGAACCCAAGACGTGAAAATATTTCCAATAAGGCATCTACAACTGACTGGCTATCAGCTGTTTTTAGAGGAATAGCATCCGGTGCCTTAGTGGCTGGATCTAGTAGTAACAAAATATATTTAAATCCCGCTTTACTTTTGGGTTTAATAGGACCTAAAATGTCCACTATGTATCTTGAAAAAGGCTCACCATCCATCGGGACTAACACCATCGGTGCTACAAATTTCTGCCCCGTTTTGCCGGTTTTTTGACAAGTTAGGCATGACTGTACAAAAGTTTGTATGTCTTTAAACACTAAAGGCCAATAGAAATTAGAAAGAACTATCTTTTGTCTTGGCACGACCAAGGTGACCTCAAAGACTGTCACTTACGCAAAACCAAAATTCGTCCAAGTTACACAATTCAAACTTGCAAATTTTCGACTTTTTGCAAGGTGACCTGCCCATCCATTTGTATAAGCTGTGCTGAGCACCAAGTCTCTATACTTCTTAGGCATAACCAACTGTTTGTCTACATTAGGCCTAGTTGAAGTTTCAATGGCCTACGAAATAATAAGTCATTTTCTATAAATAACTGCTTATTTTCATCTTGCTTATCTGGCTGGATTTGAGCAGACTTCCAACACTCACGCAAGGTTACACAATTTTTTTGCGACTCTTTGAATTTAAGTTTGTCAATTTCTAGAAGTTTAGAAAAATCATCTGACTGGGGTCCTAGAATAATACCATCCATATTTTCCTTGCCTAGGGCAGAAAAACCATTTTTATGAGCAAGATTCTCGTTCTGTTCACTTTCCTCATCTGAGGAGTCATGTTCACTGTCACTATTTACTTCCCTACAGTTAGGACGAGTGATTGGCAGGTCTGAGGGAGCACTCAGAGCTTCCTTTACTTGGGAGTAGGAGCTTCCAGACCCTTTTTCTCTAAGAATGTTTGAGACGGCACGCCAAGCACCATTTTAAAATGAGCACCAATGTGATCCGTAACAAGCGCTTCGGTAATTAGTGGACTGTAAGGCATGTCTACTTGCAATTGCATGTGCAGTGGTTTGATCAGTCAGTGAATTTTTGCAATCAGTAAATTCACCTGTGAATTGTTCGGGTAACACCAGTTCCCTAGCAATAACATCATCTGTTGATGCAGTATCCCTAAGTATTGTACAAGGTTTACCATTTACTGACCAATTATGTATGTATTTTTGTAAGACATACTCCAGTGGTTGGCCTTTAGCGGTCTGGTTAAGATGCTAGTCTTTGGTTTTACATTGGGAAAAAATTTCACATTTTGGAAGTTTTAACTTGAAACGGGAATGAAATTTAAGTTTTTATAAAATGATCCCCCAAAAGATATTTCACCTCCAAAAACCTACCCCAATCGCCATAATTAAGTTTAAGTTAAATTTTCAAATAAATGGCCTAAACGAAATTCAAGTACAACTAACTAAGTTAACTTACATGTCCTCTACCTTTGCCCTGAATGGCGCAATTTGCGGCGGCAGAAGAACATCGCTCTTGCGGAGAATGTGGCGATGGGTGGCTGCGAGGTCGAGCTATGCTAACGATATTTTCTCAAGCTTGAGTTTTTATACTTCGGAAACGGCTCCAACTTGCCTTCTGCGCGGACCCCGAGGAATGCTAGACATGTAAGGCACCTTAGAATTTGTTTAGAACCTAAATTTCCAAGCATGCAATGCACTGGTTGGTGGAGAGTTTGGTCAGCCAAATTCGGCACCAAAGACGCTCGAACCACTTCCGGTTTGACAAGAGAGCCGACCGTTTTTACTTACGCAAGTAAAATTCCAACGTGGCGCTAAAGCATTGAGCCGAGGTAGCGGACACGTTTTGCCTCATAGTTTTAAAACTACCCAACCCAATATTTGGAATATGAACATTATTAAGATCAAAGGCTAAGCATCTTTTACGAAGATTTAAGACAGACTTTGAAGAAAATAAGTGAAAACAGCGACATTAGCGCTAACAAACCTGCGTCGTACACGTGAGTTGTTGCAAGTTATAAACAATTTCAGACATCAATAAAATCGATTATTATGCTGTGTGAAGTACCTCTATTGTTTGTGAGAGGACTTTAAACAATTATGAAACGTGTAGGTAACATAATCTACGTGGCTTTATGCCGAACTACAACGATGTGCGTTACAATTTTTCGCAGCAGCGGTGTTTACATTTTGGTGTAACGGTGGACGCTACGACGGCTTAGGTGCTTATAACGCCCCTGGTTTCCCTGGTGTACATGGAGTTTCAGTCTAAGGTTCTGCGGTGTTTACGACAACTTTTACGGCATAAGGACAGTTTTGGGCTACAGTCCCAGCATGGGGGATAGAGCGTCGGGTCCTAATTAAAGGGGCCTAATCTTAATACTGTTGGTAATCACTGCCACCAACGATGGAATTTAACTGTTTATAATAGCTAAAATTAAAGATGGGATACATATTTATTTTACACTTAAACAATTAATCAAGTTAGCAAACGAACTGAAGTTTAAAACTCCTGGTTTTATTTTAACAACAGTCAGATATAAAGAAAAAAGAACACTTTACATTTTAGTTTCGCTAGATCAACTTTTGAATACAAATGAATTAAAAGCAGCAAGTTGAATTTACAGTTTAGTAATTCACATAGTCAGACCAACAATGCTAGGTTGGAATAAAGTTCAAATTTTCACATTAGAAAAAGTAATACTGAGTGCTCCCGGAGACACCCGCAACTGATTACAGTCTATCTGACAGTATGTTTCATTAACGATCAACCGTCCACAGTTATGTTTCTAAGCTTTCCAAGTACAAAAGATCAACATCCCTTTGTTCCCGCAGTAACTGTTCTAAGAAAAAAAAGCCCGGCAATTGTATACTTAGGCATCAGTATTTTTCCTTTGACTTCCACAAAGATCAAACCGTCAGTTTAAATCAAAATCCATTTAAGTTTAAACTAGAAAAAGTTGGTTTTTAGAAAGAGAACCACTCTGACGTTATGGGTGTGGGGGACCAAATATGCCGACTATGGCGTCACCTCCCATAATTTACTCTAAGCTAGAAGATATGCTTACACTTTTAAACTATAAATTTAGACTTGGGGGGTCCTAAATTAAACTTCCAAAAGCTACTATAAACATACGAACCACTACCATTTTGCCCGGCATGGCATCCTACGGACGCGACGTCTCCACTCCCGACTGGCGTGACCCTTCTAGCTTGAGAGATCTGTGAGCTGTGTTGAGGAGTGAGGGGTGTGGGGGCTTTTTATGCTGGAGCAGCGGATTTTCTCGACCAAAGCGCGGACGCCGAAGAGAGATGCGGGGGTCTGATTGGCTAAGGGCCACGAGAACAATGGAAAGTGGGAGGAGAGTCGGTTTGGCAATGGGTTTTGGTGCAGAGCCGTTTGAAGGAGTAGGGACACGTAAAGATAGGCCAAATTGAGTTTTACTCAAGTGAACTTTGTAACGGCGGACGCTACGACGGCTTAGGTGCTTGTAACGCCCCCGGTGTCCCTGGTGTACGTGGAGTTTCAGCTTGAGGTTAATCGGTGTTAATGACGACTTTTTACGTTATTCAACACAGCATGGACACTGTCCCAGCATGGGGGATGAAGCGCCGGTCCTAATTAAAGGGGCCTAACCTTAAACTGTCGGTATCGCTGCCACCAACGGTGGATTTAACTGTTTAACTAGCTAAAATCTAAAGATGGGCTACATATTTAATTTTACACTAAAATACAATTAATCAAATCTAGCAAACGACTGAAGCTTAAAACTCCTGGTTATATTTTTGCGACAGAGAATGAAAGTACACTTTACATTAAGGTTTGCTTCTGAAAGCTTTTGAATACCAATTAATTAAATAGGCAACAAGTAGAATTTACAAAGAGGAGCAAGTTTGAATATACCTTAGTACATCACAAAATCAGACAAACACACTTGGTTTGAATAAACAATTAAATTTTCACAATAGAAAAAGCAATATTAGGTGCTCCCGGAGACACCCACAAGACTCAACAGCCGCAACTGATAAAAGTCTAACAGTATGTTTCTACATGATCAACCGTCCACAGTTATGTTTCTAAGTTTTCCAAGTACAAAAAGATCAACCTCCTTTAGTTCCCTCGAGAACTGTTCTAAGTTATAAAAAGCCCGGCAATTTTACACTTAGGCATCAGTTTGTTTAAATTTGACTTCCACAAAGATCAAACCGTCAGTTAGTTTAAGTTAAAAATCCATTTAAAATTAACTGGAAAAGTTGGTTTTTAGTAAGAGAACCACTCTGACGTTATGGGGAGAGGAAACCTAAGATGCCGCTACAGGCGTCTCCACCATAATTTTCCCTAGCTAGAGAGTTAAGTTTTAAACTAAAATTTAGAATATGGGGGTCCTAAACTGAA